>JAHLSL010000024.1:3127027-3258259 GCA_025920805.1 Petroica traversi | reverse complement strand
ATAATAATAATAATAATAATAATAATAATAATAATAATAATAATAATGACATTCTTTGACAACGTGCAACTCTCAGCCCCAGCACAGCCTGGCTTCCATCCAGCTGCCAACACCATATTTATTTTATTTTATGTCACTGTCAAAAATTGGTTGATGGTAGGATGGGACAAGTTTACCTGTGTGCTTTGCAAACCTTACACTTGGCACCAACACCTACTAGATTTACATGCTTTACTTTAAATAATCAATGGCCACAGGAATGCCTGAAGTACAGAGCATTCACACTGTATTATGAAAGAATAAATAAAAAACCCACCCTAAATTGGCAGACAACTTTAAAATTATGCTCCTATTAAACGCTTTGGAGTTTTTTGGCTTCGGATCTATTTCAGAAATGAGTTATCTGATGAACAAAGAAATTGATGTATGCTTCCCAAACTTCAGAGCAGAAGAAAGAAATTAATCACATTTTTGCCTCTCAGCTGTTATAACAATGATGAATGATGTACTCCTCGAGAAATGTTGCTGAATCATCCAGTAAATTGTTTGCTCTACAGTAGGTCTCATCCACAGATATGCTGACCTTCAGCGTGTTCCTGACAGGCTCAGTTATCAAAATCTGTTTTTCTGGCACAAATTCTGCTCTTCCAAAACCGTAACTTGTTCATTTGTAAAAAAAAAAAAAAGGCTGCTAGTAATTGAGCCTGTTTATAACCTTTCTGTCAGGACTTTTTCTTTGTGGAACTGCAAGCAGAAGAGTGTTACACAGACATGCATTTAGTGGAGTAACCCATTATCAATGCCATAAATACATTAGGAACTTCATTTCAAATGAGGGCAAAATGCAACTGTTCTGCATAATGAAAGCTGATCGTTCAGGAGAGTTAAGCTCTTCATCAGTTACATAACTGGCTAAAAAGGAGCTAAAGATAAAAATGAGTACCTGGTGATTACCACATGATGCACAATTCTTCCCTGAAGAGGTTTTCTGTCTCTCACCACCACCAAGAACACAGCTCTAGAGAGGGTGTCAGTCACCCTGGAAATGGCCACCAAAATGACCATTCAAATTCCATACCCTGGCACAGCCCTGCAGCTACACACAGGAATGATTCCTTCTGAGGCGAACGTTCAAATATTCATTTCATTTTTAAGCCTATCAACAGCTCTGCTGGATGCAGAAAAGTCACTTTTGCTCTTTGCTTCAGCTACAGCCTTTACCACTACAATCCCTGGGTCCTGGTGGAGAAATGCTGATTTACAGACAGCATTTGGGTGCATTTTTACCAGAAAACTCGAATTTCTTTCATCCCACTGAGTAGGAGAACCAGTCATGGCTATTCCAGTTTTATTCCTCTGAAGGGGATGGATAAAGAGTTGATTGTGGAATATTATCCTGCAGCCAGAAAGAATTAGACATTCTAATTTTACCTGGAATCATGTTCCTGACATACTGTTCTTGCTATCAGCTGCTCTTTACTTCTAATTTTGACTCAGACAAACTCAACAGGTCAGTGAGGCAAGACAGACAAAGCTTCCAGGAAAGATTCAACTTGACTTATGGCATTTTAATTCTCTTCAACTCCTCCTACTCGGGTGGGAAAAATGGGAAAACCCGTAATCTGTGGAGATGTTGCACCACAGAGAGGCTCAGAGCAGCAGAAGAGAGCGAACATCAAATACATCAATGAGCAACTTCACTGCTTTCCTGCAGCAGCACAACCAAGCAGCCCCATGGCTCCAGGGCTAACTGAAATCCATGAAAAAAGAAACCCAAGAAAATAGGGAAACTCCACTGAAATGATGTGAGATCCTGATTCAGCAGCAGCTCATCAAGCTCAGAATTTGTCAGTACAGGAAATGCCTGGGAACACGTTACCTTAAGAGAGGTTTTAATGGCGTGGTTGTGGTTGGAAGCATATTCACCACATGTGGAAAGATCTGTTATGTGCTACTCTCTATACTTAAAATGTAAATTACACCGAGTGCTTATCATTTATCATTGCTTATCATCAGAACCAATTATCGTTTGCAGACAATACTTTTTTTTATACTTTTTTTACAACCACCTTTAATGGTACAACAAACTAACAAGTTTTTCAGAGCATTAACTCTGTAATTGCCTCAGTTTTTTTTCACATGGTAACAGATGGGCGTTTATCTCTTGGGAGAAGAGAATCAGGAATTCTTTATTTGCAAAGCAATTTTCTCTCTTGTTGTAATCAATACCTTTTATTATGCATGTATTAAAATCCAGTTAAACAGCAAACCCAAATGCATCTGTGCATATAAAGATAAAAATATAATTGAATAGGTGAAGTGGTCAGTTGAACTTTTTAATGCAAGATGGTGCAATCTTTATGCTGAGAATAGAATTCTTATTAAAAACTCACATTTCATTATCCATGTTTTGATGAAGGGGTGAGGTCACAGCAGAAAGTTCTGAAGTTGTAGGGAAGTAAAATCATCACTTTCCAATATTTACTCTGATGATCATCGTTCTACCATTCCCTACAAAGGCACAATTCTTGCTGAGGGATTGAGGAATTCAGATTTTTGAGCTTCACTGCTGATGCACAGGAGTTTGAGCAGGAGCAGGCTCATCTTTGTCTTATCTAGTCCAGAATTATAGACCTTGAGAAGATTCCCAGATTATATTTTAAGCAGTTTTTAACAAATATGAATGGCCATGACATTTGGCTTCATCAAGAAAGAAAAAAACCTTAGCTATTTTTAATGAAGGTAACAGTGATCTGTAATGTTGTATAAGCAAGTAGCATAAATTGCTGGAGGGAGCTAAAGACCATGGAAATGAGAAGACTGAAGTATTTCTTCCTTTTTCTTTGTTAAAAACACTCTAAATCCACCTGCCATGTTCTGAGCTGTATTGGGTTGCTGTTCTCTTGGAGAACAAGCTGCATTTTTTACTCTGGTTTGACCATTTTACCTCTGATTAAGAGAATTAAGTGTTCAGATTCAATTTTCAGCAAACATTCTTCTCCAAAAGCAAAAAATATCCCCTCAGTTAAAGATTTTTTACTCCATATTTAATATTAATCCTTATTTATTTTTATTTCTAAAGAGAAAGTACATGCTTAATTCCTAATGAAAATAGAATTAGATTTTGAATTTTAAATGGATAATCGTCAATGACCAAGGGTTCTTTTTCCTTGGTAAATATTGCTTTTCGACCCTCATGTTTTAGGGAAAACAAAGACTTGTAAATTTTTCATTTGACATTTTAGTTATTATCATTAGTAAAGACCGTAAGATCATCAATTCACTCATTAAAGACAACCGTGGTGTAAAGTCTTCCTGTAAATATTCCATGGATATTTCTGCAAGTGACTCAAGACAAAATGCTGAAAATTACTTACAGTTAGGTCATTTTAGCCTTTGCAGTCTCACAGGAGTTGCCTGTGAACAAAAGCAGATCTATTTGAAAGACAGGCAGCAGTGAAAATCATAGCTAAGATCATTTAAATGAAAAATGAAATTATTTCCTATTCTAGAGCTGGTCCACTGCAATGATATCCCATTCCTGTTATTGCTCTATTTGTGCCACTGGTAGCTGAAAGTGAAAATAAACTTTTGCAATGGCAAAAGAACAGATTCTCAGGATAATCATCTACAAAACAAAGATTTTGGATAAAATTACAGCTGCAAACCTGGTGTTTTAGAAGCTTATCTTAGCTGATCACAGACACTTTCCAGTAATATGAAATTCTACAGTGAATAACAAATAGCCTGGATTCTTTATTTAAGAGGTCATATTGATTTTGGAACCTGCTGTAGTTAAGGAGATACATTAAGAATGCATTGCATCTTAATTATAACCAACTCTAAGGTGCAATATTTTTTATTGACATTAAAGCAATCAATCAGCATAAATTAAAAATGACAGCGCCTCAGAGCAAGAGATGCTGTACCTGACACTTTGAGTTTATAACTGGATAATTTAGCAATAATATTAATGAAAATAAACTGCTGGAATGCAGTTTCTGTTAGCTGGAAGTTACATATTCTATTGTAAAAAACCTCCGTGAAATACAACCACTTTTATTGCTAGGATGAACTTTCCTTTTTTATTTATTTATTTTTTTGTTGGAATGAGCTTTGATGAGTTAATGTATTTTTCCTAATTCAATTCAAATGATTTCAATGCTGTGTGAAATAATTAATGTTTTAAATATGGAATAGAAGTATATGAGTGAGATAGCATCTACGCATGTCCCCTAGAGAGAGTGAAAATAAAAAGAATTATCTGAATCAATGAAGATGTAATTTGATCATATCTTGATAGAAGAAAAATATGTTTTGACTTGTTCTGAAATAAATAAAAATCTATGATATTTTGGCTTATTTTTAAAAATTGCCTACCTTTCTTATCAAGAGAATATTCAACTAAAAGCACCTTTTTTTTTTTTTTAATTTGGAATGACAGGTCTTACATCCATGATCAAGGTTTCTTAATAACAGCCAATGTTTTGAAGAGAACTTTAATGAAGAACATTTCCTGTTCTGTCCCATTTTAATATTTCCTGCCACAACCTTGTGTTCTGTAACTTGCTCCATTTTGTTTTCATTCCGGCAGCAATGAAGTCACATAAAATGAGGTTTTAATGATTTTACCAAGCCTTTATGAAAAGAATTCATATTATTTTATTAACATTCTTATATATTTTTTTTGACACAACACCTGCTTTAATGTTCGCAGTGCCCTAATTCCAAAGGTCAGTGGAAGGAGCAGTTATTAAAATGAGAAACATTTTCGACTTCTCTGTTATCTTGCTGGAATACAAACTGGACAAAACAGATTTGGAATGGCTCCCTTTGCAACAACTGCATTTTTCCTGCCCTCAGCACCACAGCAGTGGTGACCAAGTGCCCAGACTGGCTGCCAGCTGTGCTTACAGAATGGTAAATAAGTCTCATAGAACTCCAATTATTTCCATGGCTGGTTCCTGAATCTTGTAGCATCAGAAGGCTTTAAAGCAGATATTCTGGAAAATAATAAGGCACACTGAGTTTCCAAAGAAATTGTGCCTCTTTAATCAGCTAATTACCTGCATGATTAATCCTGTTCCTCATGACATCGGCCTTAGAAACATAAGAGAGAAATATTTTTTGCCTTTGTCAGATTCTGCTCACAGACAGACAGAACATAACAGTAAAAAAAAAAAACCAAACTAAAAACAAAACCCAAAATCTTTGAATAAACAGGTACCATGAAATAAAAAAGTTTTAAAAAAATTCAAAAATCCTGAATGATGTCAGCAGGGCCCATGGCTGCATCTGGTCCCCAGCTCAGGTGGGGCTGAGGATGCTCTGGACCACCAAGGCCCTGAAACACCCTCAGGGCTCTGACACCTTCTGTACCCACAGCATATTGGCCGTTAATGTTTTCAGAACCTGACCATGTAAATAAGTTGTCAAATGAAGTAATTAATCTAATTAGGTGAGCTTCAGCTTGAGGTTTACTCTGTTATTTGGATTTGTGCACCCTCCTTGTGTTGCTGGTGGGTGGGGGTGTACAAATAACAAACACAACAAAGCTGCTACAAATCTGCTTTTATTCCTTTCTAAATTCATCACACTGAAATTAAACATTGAATGTGTTCCAGCCTTGCATTCTTTGACAGTCATATACAAAATTCTTTTGGAGCAGCTCCACTCTCAGAGCATTTAACAATCATTTTGATTCTAGAAAATCTTTGGGGAAATGAAAACTGGGGAAAATTTTGTAGAAATAGCAGGAAGAATTAAAGCCAGAAGTAGTCAGCATTAAGAAAGATAAAATAGGCAAGGTGAAGGAAACAAGCAGTCAGGCATAAATGTTCAATACTTCGGCTCAATTATCACACCTATGACAAGAGTATTAAGGGCTAATCAATACCAGAGGGATATTATGTAGCAATACATTAATGTTGGGTTACTTCTGCAATTATTTCCTAGGAGTGACAAAAATCTCACCCCTCACATGGTAAGAACAAGTCATTATCCTGAATTTCAGAAGAAGCACAAACCAAGTTTTATGCTTAGGAAAAGTGAAATACAAGATTTGTTTTATGCCAGTCTGTGAAATGGGCTCGCTGGGGCATCCTGAAGACTCTGGTTAAGGAATAACCACGCAAACCCTTTGATGATTAACAGTAAATTCATAAATATAAAGATTACAAAGGAAATTAAGAAATAGCATGAACTGCTCAGATTATATCAGTCAGCAGCACTTTTAAAATGTGTTTCAGTCAATTAAATCATATCAGTGACCTTTTATTGGGACTGATTAGAACCTATGGACAGGTCTTTTATCAGGAGCAAGTTTAAGCACACTGTACTTAAAACAGAGCTCCGTTTAACATAAATTTTAATACTTCGGTGCCTTAGAAAAAGATTAAGTGACAAAAGAGAACAATTTGATGGATTACATCTGAATCAGCCAAATATGTTTTAATAGAAAGTAATTTTCAACTTCCTTGCATTCAAAATTCTCCACATGTTTTCAAAGTTCCTCTGTAGACAAAATGTGTGTAAATACAAATATATCCTGTATCAGCAGCTGGATAAGGTCACTGCCTGAGGAATGACATCACTTACCTAAAGTTTTAGGCATCTGCTAGTGTATTTCTTTCTTTCTTTTTATTTTTTTTTTAATTTTTTTTTAAAAGATAATGTAATTTAAAGTGAATTAATGGAAATTATAGTATAAGGAAATTGTGATGCTTGGGGATATGGTGGCAGAAAGGTTTAGGGGGTATTTTTACACACATTTTTATAACTCCACTGAGTAAATCTCAGACTTCAGCCATTGTTTTTGGACATGAAGGAGTTCAAAAATCCCATTAACATCTTTGAGGAAGTGCTCTGGCAGCAGTGCTGCCACAGAATAATGTATTTTGCATTAGCACTTATTACAGCAAAATCCTAACTTGTGAATCCAAGGGAGTTCCTGAAATCTCTTCTGCAAAATTATTCTCCTTTCCTTGCAATATTTTCAATCGCATGCATTACCTTATTGTGAAAATATAATGGAGTGCACGACATCAGTCTCTCTCCTTTTCTTAAAATAACATAGTTTTGTGCAACTGAGACAATGTCAAATTTACTTTTTGTGTAGTTGTTCAGAAATCTTTTTAAATCACACTATTTGTTTTTTTCTCCCTGGAGTTATTTATTTCACTTTAAATGAAATTTGGCCTTTGAGAAATACAATTTCAGTCTCAATTACAAAAAGGCTTTACCACAGGAAGGGATGGATTTAGAGAGCAGTTTCAACAGTTTTCCTGTGTAGCCTGTGATTTTTTTTCCCACTATAACTGTTCAACAAAGTAAATCTGAAGTCTGCACATATGTACAAAATGAGAATATTTCTGATTTTCAGATCTAAATCCTACTAGTGACATTTCTGCCTATTTTGAGGTGGATTTAGGTATAATTTGGCTGCATTGAAGACTAAACCACTTGTCATCCTAAGCAGAGTAACAGAAAGGTGTTATTAAAAAATTAACTAGAAAGAGAATTTTTTTTTAAAAACCAGAAAATTCAAAGAGATAATGAAAACACAGAAAAAGAAGGGAGAGTTACGAATGCCTCACTTCCTGTCATGTCCCTGCAGGTGATTCCTGCTTTCAGGTTGGTTGCAGTGACTTTCTGAGATTCAGTAAACTCTGCCCAGTCCCTGAGAAATTCTCATTATTTCCCAGGCTCAGCAGGGCTGGAGCAGCCCCCCAGCTCCCGCTGGCTCCATTTCCTCTCTCACACGTGGAGTCTCTCCCTTCAGTTTGTTCTCTCACTCCCACAGACACAAAAGCAAATTTTTCCCCCACCAGAGGTTTCTGCTGAACCAGACTCCTTAAAAGAGCACAATAATGGAGAAAAGAAGGGAAGAATACTGGAAATACTTTAGCAGCCAAAGTGGAACTCGACATGTCTGGGCTAAGCATGAGAAAAAGAATAAAAAATTTATAATAATGTCAAACTTTATTAAAAATTTTAATCAAGAGTAAAAATTAAGATCCCTTTTATGAGCATGTTTTATCAAAATTATCTCTTTTGATTGCTAGTTTATTAGATATCACTTCTAATTTTTTTGGTATAGGAAGGAAAAGCCACCTTGGAGATCTAAAAATCACACTGTGGCTAAAACAGAAATAACAGGAGGAAAACAAGACTTTTGTTGTTATTTTAATACCCATGAAATCACCTGCAAATATGTGCCCTGGTTATTCCCAATGAGCGAATGTCAGAAATCTTTCCTGTCAAGGCTGTCCCAAATAGCACAGCTGAGAATAGAATAACTTGTTGGAGAACAGAAAAACTTGAACAAAGTTAATGATTCTTCACTGTGGAACTTTCTATGATATTTATGAATTAAGAGAGGCAAAGAGTTTCCCACCTGTAGAGTGAATGTCGTGGTTCATTCGTTCTGCTTTGTTCCATATTCAAAATGAACTTCACAGAAACAGCAGCATTCTCCTCATCAATCATTTCATCCATTATTTACCATAAATCTTTTAATCAGTTTTATTTTAGGAGAAACACCTGTTTGGGTGTTTGGGACTGAAAGCCAACCCTAAGCAAAAGGTTGGTGCTGCCATTTATTACAAATTGATTCTGCTGTGATCAAGAATTGCTATTGTGGCCTAACTACAAAGCTCTGAGAACAAGGAGAAGCCACACAAACACACACAGAGTGTTTTTAAACAATCTGTAGTGGATTGAGGCAATCTAGATTCAGCTCTTCATTGATATCTAGCGTTGCCACACTGGACCATCTGCTGCTGTTCTGTTTCTGCCTCATGAACCAGGAAAATGAGTATTCCTTTTCCAAATCACGAGTCACGAGACTTAAATATTCGGTGATGAATTACTACAGAAAAAATTAATTAATAGAACATCTGCCTGCCAAGAAGACAGAGTGCAAGGAACTAATCTGTTACAGCTCCTGGCCCAGATGCCCCCATTATTCTGGCAGATAACAAAGACCAGAAGGCAGATGGGTCAATCTGGCCAACAATTTTTTCCTGATGGTGTAGCTGTCACCTGGCAAACGGAACTCAGGCAAAAACCTCTTTCTGTCTGTGCCCTCAGCAAGCTGAGTGCTCTTCCAAATCCCTCTCAGCATCTATCAGTGCCTTTGGGAGGTTCTGTGACTTTGAGAGTCTGAATTGCCAAGGCACATGAGTCCCATTACGCTGGAATGGGTTCGGAACGACAAAGCTGCCACTGCAAACACTTCTGACATCCCATAAATTGCTACTGCTGCTGTCAAGCAAAAAGGACTCTTTTTACACACATGGTGTGGTGACTTCAGTGAAATAATCTGTAAAAGTGAATGTCGGGGCTAAGAATAATTAGCTTCAAATTACTTTTTTTAATTTTAATGGAGCATTTGGAATTCTCCTGTTCGAATTGAGGATGCAGTGCTTTTATTCCACTCCAGCTCTGCGTTTGCTTTGAGATGTCAAGTGTCATTTTCACTTTGGCAAGAGGTCTTTTGATTAGCAAGATAAAAGAAGATGTTTGTTCTGAATAAATTCTTATTTTTTATGTTACAAATGAAGTGAATGGAAGACTTCTACTAATGATACACTTCTCATTAGCAAATGGCTCCCTTTGCTGTGGTAATCAAACAAACTCTTTCTTCCAGTCAGTCATCACCCATTTTTATAATCACCATCACTGTCCCCATTTTTAATTTTTTTTCTCTTCTGAAGCATAACTTGAAATATTTGTCTGTGAGATCTTTCTGATGGGTTTGACATAAGGAAGGTGATGGACAGGTCTCCTGGAGGGGTAATGGAACTTCTTCCAACCACAGAGCTGCATCCCTAACCAGACATAAAAGATGCAAAGAGAAGGCTGAAGGGAAAAAAAGAACTGGAACTCATGATTGTGAGTGGTCAGCATTAAATACAGAGCTCCAGTTGGGGTACAGAACTTGGGCTCTGTGCTGTATTAAAGAAATTCATTACTGAGATCATGGAAACATTGCTCAGTCACTCTGAGTGAATTCTGTGCTCTTGCGGGAACAGCCTCCAGACAGTTCGATAACAAAAGTTTGTATGGGATCATAAATTGACCCATTTTGTATAAAATGAGAAGAAACAGCATAAATGTGGGAGCCTGCAGTGAGAGAGGAATATTTTGTGAGCTGGAATGGCACCAGAAATCAATATGGCCCAATGAATATGGAATCTCACAGTGCTGCTCCTACACCATTGAAAAGATGAGCTATTGAATACCAACATTTTGTGTTCTGTTCTCAACCTTTTAAAAAAATGCCTTGTTTAGCTTTTAATGCTTTTAAAACATTGGATTTTTAATCACAAAAGCTACAGCATCTCAGCCCATATCTAAGGTCAAATCTCTTTCTGGAATTATTCAGAATGGATTTGCACTGTGAAATGAAAGAAATGAGAGCATTAAATATCCTGGTATAGCACTTGCCATGAAATTGAGAGATCAGGTTATGACCAAGCCAGTGTTTATTTCATTGACTCCTGATATGACATGGGCCTAAAGCATTGCCAGCTGTGAATTTCTCCAAATTCAGGGGTGAAAGCATCCCATCCCTCCCAAACTCCAAAGCTGAAATGTAACAGGGTTTTCTGTCCCAACTGCTCTGGTCAGAATTTAAATGCTTGACATAACCCAAACACTTGCTAAACAAATGTGCTGAGAGATGCCAAAATCACCTACTGGTAAAGTATTGTGGGAAAAATCAAGGTACAAGAGTATTTGAAACTCTGTGATCACTTCAATTAAACTTCAAAACCACTGACTTTGGTAACTTGGGTTAAAAGAAAGATAAAAAATCTGTTAAAAGAAGAGTGAAAGGTTTTTTTAACTTCAGAAGAGATTATTTCAGTTGGAAGAGACCTACAGTGATGATCTTGTCCAAGAGCCTGACTTCAGCACTGACCAAAATCCCCAAACAAATAAAAATCCCCCTCACAACCTTTACTGGCAATGAAGCAACATTTCCTCGCCATTTGGGTCAACTCTTGCCCATCTCTCAAGACAATTTTTTGTGCCTGCCACCAAGAAACAACAGAAAAATATCTGAAAATGTCAGATCTTTTTAGTTCATCCTTTCCAAACCCCAAAATGTTTAAGAATTCCTCTTTGGCTTGTTTATAGCAGTGCTGGAATAGAAAACCATGTTTTGTCCTCTGTGTTTCTTCACAGGAACCCTTAAAACTCAGAGTTCAGGAGGCTGAGCACATTGTGCTCAGTGACCTTTTGCTGCACCATGCCATTTCTGTCTCCTGTGCAGAGAATTTCTGTTCTTTTCCTGGGAAGTCGGGGGACAAAGTTTCACTGTGGGAACTGGTGATTCCTCTCTGGCTGGAATAAGTTCATGGAAAAAGTCACTACAATGTTCCTTACACTCTGTTTAAAATACTGTCCCTCTTTAGCCAAATAAAGGAAATTTCCACGTGAAGATCTTCTCCAATATGAAGAGCTAATTTGTGATAATTATGAAAATAATTATTTCTGCATGTTGAGAAAAATCAGTTTGTCAAACAGTCATGAGTTTGCTGCTATCACTGGAGTTATTCCTGGAGGAATCTGTGCTGCAGAGATTTAAAAACTCTTCAGAACCGTGGTTTGTGCCAATTATTTAGGATTTTTCTTCACATACAATTACACATCTATTATATTAAACCAATACAATCACACGAGCAGCCTGATGACAGAAAGAAATGCAGATGATATTTTGCCCAAACATAAACACCTTTTACCCTGCCTGATGCTCATAAAACCAGCTTTGTTCCTTGTTCCTGGAGCCCTGGAATCAGCAGATAAAACTTCTGTTCTTTTCTCTGCCATACACTGTGCAGTAATTGCATTACACCTTCATGTCTTGCTTTATTCACAAGTACATCACGATAATTTCCAGCTCACTGACATGGACAACCTTAAGTATTTTACAGGCGTTGGAGAATTTGAGAATCTAGAGAGAACTGTGATGGAGATGTAAATTACTGTTATGCCATGCATATATTGTCATTTTTTACAGCATTATCTGATGCATTTCATATTTTGAGCTTACTTCCACATTCCAGGATAATTTTAAACACCACACTTTTCCATTATCCAGGCAGAGATAAAAAAAATTATTTTCAAAAGAAATATTTTTTTTGTTCTTTTCCAGCCATCTCATTTATATTTATAAGCAAATGATATTTTGGGATGCAGAGCTATTTTCTCCCTCTTTATAGGATCTCCTCATTCACAGTGCCTGGGTTGGATTCCAGCCTAATCCAAGGACTACTGAAGGCACGGGATGAGAAAGTGGGGTCTATATCCCATGCTTGTCACTGCTTTGTCACCCAAAATAAATAATTGTAGGAAAAATTGGAAATCTAATGTATTATCTTCAAAATCAGAAGGTTTTGATAACTGGATGCAGATGTACCAGAAAGTTTCCACATTTAGCTCTGTCAGGTTGCCTCCCCTCTTCACATCCTCGTGGGGCTGACATTTACCTGTGTTAAGTCAAACTATGCACAAAAAGAGCAGAAAAGGAGATGTTGGAAAGCTTGAGATCATTAAATGGCATCTGCACTCAACACAGACTACAAAGCAACACACAAAGGTGTCTTTGTGCACCGCTGGTGCTTCCCTGACATCTGAGGAGACTTCTGGGGTGCAGCAACTTGGCAGCTCTTGTAGCACACAGTTTGTTTTTCTAAGTTAAAGCAAAGCAACTCTCAACATTTCCCTGCTTGGAAAAGGAAGAGTGTGAAACAGGGGGGAAAAAATCACTCTGGGCAACTTCTTTCTGCAAATCCTCCCCCCTCCAAGAGCACCATAAAAATATTATTATTTAAAAAAGCTTGCCTAAGCATGTTTTGTCAGCAGAAGTGATTGATTCTTGCCCTTGGTGAGCCTAAGACACATTTTTTTCCAGCAGACAGCAATATTCTGTAAAGTGGCAACAGCAGCAGGAAGCTGCATCCCTCACAGTCCAGAACTTTGTCTTGGCACACTTGAGGTAACAAATATTCTCCCATCGTGGCTGAAATAATTCAGCAGTTCAACAATTCAGCCACAACCAATCTATCCCAAAGTTCCTGGATGTTCTCAGCCTCCAGATTTCAACTCTTTCTCCCAACTCCCACTACTTCCAGCCATGCAAATGGGAGATTCTTTCTCAGATGCAGAGCTCAGAGCTGAAAGAAAAAGTGCTACAACTTGTGCACACACAGGTCACAGAAAATGAGAAATTCAGTCAAAGCACTGTCAAAAGAAGAACTTTTGAGTGATCTAAAAAATACCAGGTCTTCTGATCTTTCTGACAAGGCTGTGCTGTGAAAATACAGCCTTTTGTTTTTCCAAAATATAAAGGATGGGAGCTGACAGGTAACACAGCCAGAGAAGCTTCCAAACTCTGCCCCCAGAAAGGGAATATCTTTCAAAATTCTATTGTGCAATGGAACTAACAAATAGAAAGCTCTCTAGAAATTGACAGTAAAGCCACTTTCTCTCATCACATCATTCTCTTTTTGAGAATATTGAAGTTTTCTTACCAGACATTTTAATTAAGTGCAGACTCCCTTCACAATCCTCTTGGATGGACAAGGGTTACTTATACCTTGAGACTAAAGAATGCAATTTCTTTGAAAGCAGGTGTCTGCATGTGCCTGAGGATTAAAAGAAAAATAAAAAAACCCCTGTAGGAACATACAACAGAACCAATATCAAATTGTCACTGTGGATCTGTGACAGACAAAAACATCCTAATGAGCTCACAAAAACCCCTGGAAGTTCCAGGACACGTGGGTGCTGCACTGACCGTGCTGAACCAAATGAGAGACTGGATTGCTTTAAATTGCATCAAAAAAATTCTAAGCTGATAACTCTGCCAAATAGAAAAAACTCCTGAGTGACTGCTAAGCTTCTTGGGCACCTTTGAAGGGGTGACCTGGAGATGAAAACACAGAATTTTCTGAGTGTTGCCTGCACACTCTTGGTGCTGCTGAGTGGAAGTTGGGAGTGCAGAAATGTTCTGGATAATTCCTGGTGCTTCTGAGGACAGAAAGAAATCCAAAGCAACATCAGGGATTTCGAGCAGGATGAACAAGAGGAAATTATGAAAATATTACTGTGGCAATTTTCAAAAAATTTCTCTTTAATTATTGATTATAACCCCCCCACCATTTCTAAATACTTTAAAGTAATTTTAATATTTCAATGGAGCTTTTTGCCCTGTAATCAAAACCCACTTTTTTTTTTTGCATAGAAACAAATCAGACTTCTGTGATTTTAAGGGGTACCTTATCCATTATTGTGCTAGATACAAATCAAATTTTTTGTACAACTATCAATAAAATTTTATATGATTAAATCCAAGCTGTGGAAGACTGAGGGTAAAATATAATATAAACTTCTCTCAATGTAACAATTGAAATTTGGTTCTGGTACCTTAACCAAAGGTAGGTGCACTGGGTTTTCTGGTGAGGAATTTGTGAAGAAGATGAGAAATGACTTTTCTGCCCTGCATTTCTTATTCTGACTGCATTCTGTTCTATCAGGAGCAGTGGATGGGCCCAAAGGCTGTTTGGAGGTGAGAAATGAGCAGTTCATTTTTTCCTTTTTCTGTTCACAATTCCACGGAAAACAACCCAACCAAGAATATTCAACTGCAGCTTTTATCTGGGTTGTGAGAATTATTTTTGCAAAAATGGAAACTTCTCATGTTTAAATCAATTATTGAAAAGAGGACACGTTAATGGGCCATCCTAGTTTGCTTTCTAACATCAGGGATTCTCCATGGGGATGAAGAAAACATAATCCCACATATGGTGGAACTAAAATGTACTATTTTTCTTGAGTGAAATTCTCTTGTTAACTCAGCAGGCACTGCATGAGATCACATATCATTTTTCAACCATCTGCACATCTCCCAGCATTATGGACAGAAAATTTCTATTATTCAGCCACTAAGACTTTATGCTGGGTGACTTTTAAGTGTGGAGTCACTGGAGTCTCTTTCAGTATTGGAGATAAAATGCAGATGCCACTTGCATTTTTATAGATTTCAGTTCAAAGAATGAACTTCAAGTAATTCTCTGCCACTCCTGATCTTGATTCCCAATGGATCCAACATTCCAGGGAATTTGGACACATGACCTCTTACATCACAGGCAAGTTAAGGAAAATTCCTAGCTCAAATTTCAAAGTGAAAGACACTTTCAGAAACATCGAGGGTCCTTGATTGTGATGAGCTGTTTGATAAAAGAGAAACACAAGAAACCAAATAAAAAACAACCTCCCACACCCTTCACATCGATGGCTTTGCTGTCAAAAGATCAGAAGCCAACATGCTAAAGAGCCCTTTTTTGGTACATGAAATCACTGCTGCTGGTGTTCAGTGAGTTCTGATTAATTCATGGATAGTTTGTCATAGTGCAGGGACAGTGAATTACCAAATTTAAGGGCTGTGGCAGGAATTTCAGACCGTGCCTCTCTTTTGGTGCTGTTGGATATCAAGAGGACTCCAATCCCCAGGCATTCTGTTGCTCCATTTTCAAATTAGAAATCTCAATATATAACCAATGACAGGACGTTTTTCAGGAAGCTCTGGTGTGATATCCTTGTTTATATAAAAATATTGTGGAGATCAGATTAATTTTAATTTCCTGAGTCTGTACAGGTCTGCTTTCTTACTGGAGATACAGCATCTAATCTTTGAATATCCTGAAATTAATTATGAATGTGATGAGTTTTACATGAAAGGGTAACCTTTCATTATTTTAACCTGTTCCTTGGTATTCACAGCTGACCCATTTGAGAATCACTGTTCTTTTAGAAACACATTATAGAAATTCTGTTTTTAAAGGAATGTGCCTATTTAGCTAAATAGTTGAACAAATAAAAATCAGGAACGGAGGGAAACACCCAAGGCATTTTTTTATCATAATTTAGCTCGTGGGTTTTCCAACTGTCCCTGAATAATTCCCTTTATGCTTTCACTGTCTGCACGTGCAGCATTAATGCAGAGAATGGAGCTCAGTGCACTTCAGGCAGACCCAGAGTAACAGCAAAACAAGGAAAAAGGAAAAAAACTTCACCTCAGCTCCACAAGAATTGAGAGCATCCCAGTTCTTTTGTTTCCATGAGAAAAGGGTACTCATGAAGCAATCAATACTTTTTGGAGTCCTGTCACTGAACTATGGCAACTGCAAAGACTTAAACATTAGAGGCACCAGCAGAAACTGCTGGATTTTGATAAAATTTTATAAAAATCCACATTTTGAGAAAAGCTGATCCTACTGCTTTTTTTTACCATCCAACTCCTCAGTATTACAGACCAAGTAATGGGCTCAGAGGCAATGCCTTTCTAAAATTAACTTAATTTTTAACCCAGAGAACTGTTCAGAGAGATCCTGCAGCCCATCAGCTGAGGAAGTGCCTATGATTAAAATCCTCCTTTTTTTTTTTTTCCCTTGCTCTCACTTTCTCCAAGCTGGGTACTCATCAGAGTAATGTTTTTCTTTTTTTTCCTCTCAAATTATTATAGTTGCCCTGCACACTGAGGTAAAGAAAGGCTCTAACAGAGCCTTGATTTGCCTGAGCCCTGCTTGGTGATGCTCAAATACAGCGATTTCCCCAGGAGTTTTCTCTTGTGTGGGTGGCTGTGCGTGACACTGCTCTCTTCTGGAAGTGACATTTAATTTCTCCTTTATTTCCCTCTCGCTCTCACTGGCTGGATCAGCAGTGTTTTTCCCAAGTTTCCATGCAGCCTTTGGCCTCTCCTGCTCGTGTGACCCTCTCAGGTGCTCAGCAGTGGCTCCAGCCTGTCCAGGCTGTGTCCCTGTTCTGTGCCCAGTGCCATCTGCACCTGGAAAAGTCCCTGCCACTCCTCCCCTGCCCTTTCCAGCCCCACTGCAGAGCAGCCTCAGCTCTCTGTGCTCACAGGCTCTTGTCTGGATGAGCTTTGAACTGGATTTGCCATCACTGAACTTCCTCCAAAGCACAGCACAGGTCACACAAGGCAGTGACCCCTTGGCTGCAAAGTATTATTAATTACTGCATCATTTGCAATTATCACATGAAACTGTAATGGCTGGTTATTTGGAAACCTAATTTAGTGACCTAATACTGTCAGGAACCATATTTTTTATTATTTTTCATTAGCCAGGAGTTGCAGCTGGTGGTTTTAAATGCAGAGGAATAGGTTCACATCTGGCTGCTGAACCCCTGGATTTTTTGCAGTGCACTGGGATCCATTCCTGGAGTACTGTGCATGGAAAAAACCTGGAAAACTGTGCCCTTGATTTCCAAATTTATTTTCTGCTTGGCTCTTTTCCAGTTAGATTGCCTCTACAGTTATGACTATTTTTTAAAAGGTGCCATGCACAATTTCATAAATCATGACAAATTGTTCAAGAGTTCTTGCAGAACAGTAAAAGATTTTTTGATTTATAAAATCCAAGGTTTATCACTTTTTAACTTTATATAGATTATATTTGAGTTTTCTTTCTCTTCAACTCTTTCTCTTCAAGATTGAACCCCTGGTTGACATCAGCTTTTCCCTTTACCAGTCCTGTTGAACATCTAATTATTACTCTTTCCCTGTGCAATAAAGATGTTCTGGAGAGGATCTTCTCTTCAGGCTAACACTGAAGCATTACAATTTTGGGGCTGGAGACATCCTAAAGAGTTGGTAACCAAGAGTTTTTGTGCAGCTAATTGCATCTTTAGAATATATTCCAGGATCATCTTTTGAGCACAACACAAGTTGTATTATGTAGGATTATGTAGAGAATGTTAGACAATGGTATTTTGTCTAAATGCTGCTCCTTAAAAATTCAAAATCACCTTTAAAAAAAAATTCCTTAAAATAACCTATGCATTATGTGTTAATCTAAATAAGAATTTTATTAGCATGTATATTAACTACACAGAACCAAATTTTTGACTCTCTAAAACACTACGAAACATTTTTTTTTAAAGCACACCTGTCTAAAAGGTCGTGCTGAAGATGCCTGACCTGGTTAAAAGTGAAACCCAGCATGGCTGCACTATTTATTGACATTTCTTTTTGTTGCTGCTGCTATAACCATTATCTTTTATTATGCTCTCCATTTCCCTGCATGACATTTTTAGCATTGCCAAATACTGTTGTTTAATTGTTTCTTAGGGGTAAAGCAAATATAAATTGGGGAGTCATTATCTGTGTGGGAGAGCAGCACTGGGAGGTTTAAATCATGAATTCATCCAAGGAAATGGGAGTCAGTGGTGTGAGAGCAGAATAAAGAGGAAATTCCTGGGATGTGCTGTCCCAGGATGATGCTGGATTTGGGACACCAGGGGTAAATTACAACATTACTGACAGATCCAGTGAAAAACAGATCTTAAAAACGAGATTGGCTCCTGGAAAGAAACAGGAGGAGAGAAGAAAGGAGAATGAGAATTTTAAAGGAAACATCTGAGGAAAATATGCAGTTGATTTTCCTTAGGAGTAAAGATAAAGATGCAAAAGGATCAGAGGGAAAATACAGAATCCCCTCATGCACAAGATAAAAACTGTGGAGCTTTTCAGTGCTTTGGACTTCCAGGCCAAGCATTTGCAGACTCAGCTTGAGCAATGCTTTGCTTTACAGAAGCATGTACAACTTTCTGCTCTTCACATATTTAATTAAGCTCATTTGAGGATGAAATTATATATCAGAAATAAGAATAAAGCCAAAACTAAATATGACTTTGAACTTCACTAATATCTGAATTTATGATACACTCTGCTGGCAATGTTGCTTTACTATAAATGTCTGTGTTGTTGTCATGACACAAAAACATTCAGGCACCTGAAGAATGTGCTTTAAACTCACGTTTATAGTGATTTGCAAAGCCTCTGGTGTTTAATAATGCAACAACCCTTGCTCAGCATTAGCAAAATAATTTGAGTGTTTTGCAATGTTCCATGAAGAGCATTAATGCAATAATACATTCTGAGTACTTAAAAAAAGGAAACCAACAATACAGAGATACAGCTGAAAGCTCCATTAAATGAATGTAGAAGGAACAGACATCACAGATGACTTGAATGAATGTTTTTAAATTAAAGTTCTGATAGATGATAGATTTGAAAACCATCCTTCTCCTGAAAGCAAGGAATCGCAACTGAAACCAGTGAAAACACAAATCTGGAGGTGCTTCATTATGAGAATTCTATTATTTCCTTTTTTAAATTATACACCTGAGGTGACACAGCAGGTTAAATACGTATTAAAACACTGTTTAGTGGCAAATCCCAAGCGCTGTGACCTGTCATAATGCAGGATTTGGACATAAAATGACAATGTGACCCATCACCAAAAGATAGAGCTTCATATAGGAATAATAATCCCTTCAAGTCATCTCATCACATTGGTATTTTCCTTTTGGACAGCAATAACTACACCAAAAATAAGTTTATTTTCTGAAGTAGGATGAAATTTTCATTCTAGCAACACTCATTATGCAAAGAGCATAATCCTGAGTTTGCCATCACAGCAATTCATTCTTAGACACATCATTGTCAAACATGAACCTCATCAAACAGCACCAAAAACAATGGAAAGTGTGGTTTGTTATAGGATGCTGAGACCCAAGCTTTCCAAATTTGCCATCCAATCCCACAGGTACAGAGGATTAGGAATCATCTGCTCCTGAGGATTTGACCATGGAATTATGCAGCAAGGACTGTGCTCGCTGCTTTTGCCTCAGCCTGGGGCACTGCACCCCTGAAACTCTGATCAATTCTCCCAAATCCCAGGATTTCCTTGAGCGGCACAAGATTCTGCTCCAAATTCTGCTGCTCCTCATCTCCTATTCTGCTGATACAGGAGAGGTATCACAGACAGACAAAATGGGCCATTTCTCTGATGAGCAACCCAGGAATAATAATTCAAGCATTTTTTAAAATTACTGCTGTCAGAATTCAGATAAGAATATTCCTATGGAACAGCTGCTGTTAGATGACTCTGAAGTAGGCTATTGATCTGGGAAAATAGTAAATAAACTCTCTCTTGGAGCTGTTTTCAGTGTTAGCTGGGCTTGATGCATATTTTATCTGTATCATATTTTAATGTTGGAATAACCAGATATAACTTCTGTTTTTTGTATCCTGTTTTTCTTCCTAATTATCATCATCTTGTAGTTAATTACAGAAAGAGTGCTAATGACATCATCTTGCATTTTATCAGATAAAATAGATTCTGGTTTGTGTTTCAGAGGGATAGTTCATCATAGATGGTTAAATGTTCCATCTCAGGCAACCTCAGTTCACCAACTCCTTTCTGTTATTTATTTGGACAAACCACAGAGTTGCTCTTTCTTATCAAAATATTATTTTCTTTATTCAAGAATTATGATGATTTTATTCATATTACTAAAATACAATAGGAATATAAAACAAACAAAAAAACCCAACAACAACAAAAAAAAAAAAAGAAAAAGAAAAATATCAGGTCTTTGTTTCTCCAATTCCATGGAATCTCTCTCCACAATGCTCATTTGAATTATCTTGAGGCTGTTAAAGAACATTTTCTGGAGTAAGCAGAAGTCCCATGGATTCTAAAAGAAACTCACACTGAACATGAGGAAATTGAAGGAGGAGCCATCAAATCACTCCAGTACCTCAAATAAAGGGAGGCAATCACCTCCACACAAAATAGCTAAAAAATATCAATTCCATTGTGCTTAAAGAAGTCAAAGAGGGACAGTGAATAAATTAAAGTATCCTTCAAAGAACTGGATTCACCCCTAAGATCATGAAAAACTCTGGCATGGTGAATGGAAAGAGAGAACACATTAAAGATCTCTCATAAATTCAAGTCCTGGTAGAAGAGGTTGAAGAGCAAATTCAGCAGAATTTTGAAGAGCAATCCCCAACTCTGGACAGTATTTTACACAGGAGTTCTGAAAGAATTCAAGCATGAAACAGTTGAATTATTCACTGCGATTTAACTCAAAACTGTCTCAATAACAGACAAAGATATTTCAGTGCCAGGGGCAAATATGACACCAATTTTCCACAAAGACAGCGGTGGCAGAGATGTGAAAAATTACAGCAAATAAGCCTGGTTTCCTTATCTCCCCAACTGGCAGAATTTGTAATAAACCCCCCATGTATTAGCAGACACCTGAGTAAATAAGATATCTTTAATGCTTTGGTTAAGAAAAGGCATTCTTTGAAAATGAGCAGATAAAAAACTTGACTGATATCTCACATTCCAAAGGACCTTGTCCAGAAATGTCTCTAATATTTGGAAATATTGATAGCTGTCAGCAAATTATTGAAAAATGTGCCTTGGGGGAAAGTAGGTCTTTTGGGTAGAGAAAAGCAGTTAATGTTTTATGAAAAATAACATTTGAAAATTAAAAGACAGCCTATCAATATATCATGCACAGAGGCAGCTGCATTCTTAGCTCAATAGAGTTTTCATGAAGTAAACAGCAAAAATAATTTGACTGCATTGCCCCAAAACACTCAGGAATGGCAACATATAAAAAATGAAAAAGATTGAGTGGCTGGTCATTTCCTTGAGCACAGAGTAATTGCATTTTTGGAGTTTAATGTTGATTGTGTTCTTCAGAAAAACAAGAGATATTTCATATATTTGTGCATATATAAATATATATGTATTTAATATGCGTGCACTGCATTACTCTTGCACATAATCACGGGAGGTGAATTAGATTTAACAGTTTCTGTATAAATTGCAGCCTCACACTGATTTTTTTCATAAATCATTGCTTCAACCTCAGTCAGCTCAAGAGTGCTTTTAAAAAGACCCAAGATGTCCTTATTCGAAAAACAACACTTAAAGGAAACTGAAAATATCTTGCAGTCATTTAAAAACAAAAACCAAAACTGAAAACTGGTTCACGATGAAGTCTCAGAACTTTGATATCTTGATTATTTTAGCAAAGCAGCTTCTGACAGCTGGGTTCAGATCCTTCATTCTTCACTCACCACGTGCCTGGATCCAGCTCCAGCTCCTCTCCTTGGTCCTGTGGGGTTTGGCAGCTCCATTTTCCAGACAAACCATCTGACACCAGCCCTGGATCCTGTTCTCCACGTGCCAGACTCTTTCCAGCAGCTTTTAGAGGAAGCACACACATGTTTTGAGGTGCTTTGGACTCACACTGGGTGGAGTGGCCAGATTTCTGTGTTTGAACTCTTTTACTCTTCAGGAACTGGTATTTTCTGGCTGAGCGGGGTCTCAGTGAGCTGGAGACTGGGACCAATTGGGAAACAAGAAACAACACAAGAAATCAAAATGAAACTGGGCATAGCCTAAAACACAGAAAAACTAAGCAATCTTTAAGAATAAAGAGGATAATTCACCTTCCTTTTGAGATCCCATCTGTTTCCATCCTAGTGCTGACCTGGAAATACACTTGGATTTCCCTCAAATGGAAAAAATGTGTCTGTGCACATTACAAACATTCACTCCTTCCCCTCCCCATTCCAGGAATGACATTTTCCTTTCCCCCAGGCTCTTGTCCTATCAAGAGCTATCCCAATAATGCATTTGGGCCATAAAGGGATGAATTAGAGGCTACAGGAATTGTAACATAGAAATGATAGATCATTTTCAGATTTTCTTAACAATAAAAGGAATTGAATATTTCATTAACATTATTTTCATTCAGATTTTAAAGCTTTGGAAACTGTTGCAGCATGTTTATGTTTGCGTTTAAGTCTATTTCAAATAAATATATGGCTGTATATAAAAGGCAATTTAAATACATATAATGATAAAATTAAGTTCCATCACTGCAATATTCTTTATTTTCCACAATAACAATTCACCAAGATTTTTATCCCTTTCATCTTAATTGGGTAATGTATTTTCCTCAATGCAAATGTTTGGAAAACAAACGCTGGGTTTCTTTGAGGCAATTTGCAGACATTGTTAATCTCTGGAGCAGTTAGGATGCATTTTTTCCTCCACCACTTCCATGGTATTTCATTATTGAGCCACAAACCCCTCATTTTACGTGTGAAATACTCCACTGCAGTTGTGTTTGTTTCAGCAATATTTGTTCTTTTCTCCTTAGAACTCATGAACAGCCAGACAGGAGACAGAGCAGAGTGAGGTGTTCCAGCCCCTGAGGATGTCCCAGATCTGCTCCCCCTCCTGACAGCTTTGCCTGCTGAGCTCTGAGGAGCTCCACCAGGATTGCTGATGGAACTGGGAGAAGAACACTCTGAAAACACAATTATTTGTATGTGATCTGTTTACTGCAGTCACGAGTCCAGGGCAGCTGGAAAACCAAGTTGGAAACCAAGGAATGAAAGAGCACCTTGGAAATCGTTGTGTCTGTGGCCTCTTGCTGCTCCTTTACTGCCAATTTTCTGCAAAATTGCCCCTGCAACAGGGCTGCTCAGGCTTTGATTTTGTGCTGGCTTTTCTTTGTTTATTCTTCCCTCCAGTTTCAGTGGTATTTCCCCAGCAGAGGAGTTTCAGAAGGGGTGAGGATGGGTCACCCCTGGCACCCCATGGGTGTCTCTGCTCCCTCCCTGCTTGTCCTGAATTCCCTTTCAGGAATTAAATCCCCCTGGTTTCTCCCAGGACCAACCCAGTGCTCCCAGCAGGTGCCAGGCTTTAGCCCCTCTGTGGAGCCAGTTAAAGTTAAAAAAAAAAAGGAACTTAAAAGTGAAAGAGCAGCCCCTTTCAGTTTCTACCCAAGTCCTTGGCTAAACTACCTTCTGGATTTTTTTTTTTTTTGCCTTTTTATAAAGAAAGGTTGTGGCAGCCACTTTCCCCAGTTGGAGGCTTTTTACTGAAGAGAAGATGAATTATAATTTATTTCTTTATTTCCCAAATAGTGATGAGGTATCACCTATATGATCTCATGAATCTCCTGATTGGCTGCATAGATGAAGTATTATCCTCCTGAAGGATTTTGTTATGAAAATTAGGGCTTGGATGTAATGAAATCTAATTTAAACAATCCAGAGAGTAAAGAGAGAAGCATATGGGATATACAGAAAGGTCTAGAAAAGATCTTCATGAACCTAAATTTAGTGTATTTTCATGGAGCATTTAAGATCTCTGATATTTCAGTGGCAGAAACAAATTTAATTTATCTATTTCGAAGCAATACTTTTCATTTTTACAAAAATTACTCCTAGGTAGTTAGGATTAAGATCAAGTTTAAATCAAAAGAATTCAGCATGCTTTGTATAAATTCAGCATGCATAAGCCTGGAGTAAAAGTTGGATAGGGACAGATGATTTATACTGCTTTGGTTCAGCGACCTGGGTTCAAAGTCAGCCAAGGATAAAATCAAAGTAAGTTTTTCAGTCTGAATAATACAAACGTTATGTGGAAAGATTTATATTCTGAATGCTATCTAAGCAATTAATCCAAAGGGAATTATTTATAATTGCTAATTAGTTAGACAACTACAAACGATAGGGAATAGAATTATATATCAGCCCTCCTCTAAAATCTTGTGGGCTAATGCAATTGTGTTCCATTAGCAGAAATCCCTTTAAAAGGGAGATTAAAACAAATGGCACTGGAACTTCCTGGGCTCTGTCCCCAGTCCTGCTGTAACGATGGGTTAGGCCCAAATCCTGGGATGGGATGAGCCCAAATCCGGGGATGGGATGAGCCCAAATCCTGGGATGGGATGAGCCCAAATCCTGGGATGGGATGAGCCCAAATCCTGGGATGGGATGGGCCCAAATCCTGGGATGGGATGAGCCCAGATCCTGGGATGGGATGAGCCCAAATCCTGGGATGGGATGAGCCCAAATCCTGGGATGGGATGAGCCCAAATCCGGGGATGGGATGGAGCTGCCTGGCTGAGGGACTCTCGGGGGTCCCAGGCTGCTGCCAAAGCCCCTGCTTGTTTCAGCAGTGCTTATTTACTTCTGTTTCTTCCAGTGTTTGCCCTGCTGTTTATTTGTTACTCACAAAAATTGGAAGCAGTCCTGTGCTTTGTTTGGCCTCTCCCATTCTGTCAGACACAGCCCTAAATGCTGTAAATAACTTTCACTTTTCTGCGGATATAAAAGTGTCGCTTCTACTTTTGTATTTCCCGAAGATAGAACTTTTTACCTCCATCACTACAAACATTTCTATCAATTATTTGAAGTAATTTGGCTTTTTCTTCACTGGAGATAAAAAAATTGTCAGAGAAGAAAAAGGGCGGATTTTAGGGTTTTGTGGAGAAACTCATTCCCATTAAATTAGATTTCTCCTTTACCAAAGGACCTTTCCAGAATGGATAATTTACACAGGGAGCAACATGAGAATGGCTACACTGAAAACCAAATCCAAACACACTTTCCTTATCCACAGAAGCACAACAATGACATTGGAAAGTTCTCCTGTTGTTTTCCTCACCCTTGGACATCCCAGACTCCAGGAGCTGCAGCTGTGCCCTTCTCAGGAGCTTCCTAAGGGAGAGCATTCATTCCCTGCTTACTGTAGCAGCACAATGGAATATTTGTGGAATATTTTCACAGAGAGTTCAACAAAAATTCATACATTATTTTTGCAGCTCTTGGAAAATTTGTTGAACTTGAAATAATTTATCCTGAGTTCTCCTTCTGAAACCAGGTTTTGGAATTTTCCACAGCTCGAAGGACTTGAGCTCCGTAAAATGAAATGACCCTATTAATCTACACTGAGAGAATTTACGGTCAGTTTATACAGAATAACTTTACCATTTCAAGAGCAGCAAGAACTTGATTTACCTGCTGCTAATCATTAAGAAAGATTGCATTTTATTTCTCAAGCAAGTGTAGAATTTCCTTAGGGGATGGGACACTCAGCAGTGGTGCAAAGCAGGGTTTTGTGGCAGAAAAAGTTGAAAATAAAAACTACTCCCCTCTGCAGAACCTGTCCAGTTCCAGAAGCTCCTGAGAAACCTGGGAAATGGCAATGAGGGGAGATCAGCTGGAACTCTGAGATCAGGGTGGCTCAGAGGGACAGTTCTGGTCACTGGGACAGGACACCCTCAGGAGGCTCTGGGCGTGTGGCAACTTACTGAGAGAGCCTAAAATCTAAACTAATTAAGGTAAAATCTAAACAAATTCACTTAAAATATAAACTAATTAATGGTCTTGAACTGTTCTCTTCAGGATTCTCCGAAACAATGGGGAATCAAATCCAGGTGATTTAAATCCATTAGAAAATCCCATGTTCATGCAAGAATTGATCACTTGCATTGAACTGCAGGTTTAGCACTGCCTGCTGTGCTGAAAAAAGAAGGTAAATACTGTGAAAATGCCATGAAGAAGAATAAAAATACTCCTAAAAATATACATAGAAATTTCCATTTGGAAAACTGGCTGAGAAGTTCACCCAAAGAACAAGCAAAGCTAAAGTACTGCTGTATTAATTAGTAATTTAATATGCAGAGTAATTCTGAGGGAGAGACAACTAAGGAAGTCAAATAAAAAAGCTCAGCAAACACCATTAGGAATCATTGATTTGTTTGTCCAATTAATTTTAGACCTAACAAATTACTGTCTGCCACGTGACTGATCTCTGACAAATTCACAATACTGAGTGGATGGAAGTATTTGCACAGATTGGATGCCAATAAAGCAGAACATGAAAGTATGTGGGTTTAGATCTGTTTAATTGGAATTTCAACGAAATTAAATTGAAAAATAAGGTCAAAGTAAACCAGTTCTTGTTATTGATATAAATTTCAAGTAGCTACAGGAAGATATTGAAGCAATTTATTTCAATCTAAAGTTTTGATTCATAGTTAGATATGTAATTAAATTTATTTGTGGGAGCTTTACAAAGACTTAAATCTCTATAGTGAAATATTACCCCTGTAACAGAAAAGTTTAAACAAAACAAGTCATACTGTTATCTTTTGGATTTGCTTTTCTTCCTTTGGGAATCTTATTCTGTTTTGCTATTTTTATATGTCAAAGATATTTCCAAAAACTAGAAAATCAGAGCATCTTTCTCTAGGTGAAGGCTAAATTAATGTCAAAGATGAAAACCTGGCAGACCTACAGACAGGTCAGGGGATGGAATTCCCCAAATTTGCTGTAACCCCAAATTTCACCCTAAAACCCTCTTGTGAGCTTTATAAATATTTATGTGGCTGCCTTGGTGCTTACAAAGTGTATTCAGTGATACAGAGATCTGTTCCACATGGGAAAAAGAGATTGCTCGTGATAACAAAGCTGTTGTGGGGAATGTCACCAAAAAATGAACAGGGGAGTTTTATTCCCATTGAGGCAAATCATGATGAGGTTGAGATTAATTAAGCAGGAATGTACAGCACATGACACCTAGTCTAATAAAGACATTTGCATATTTAAAGGAAGCGAAACAATATCTGTTTTAATTAAGTAGGCTGCTCCTCCAGGTTAATGCATTCAGGGGAAAAAATTAAATCTGTCTCGAATCCCTGGAAGAGACGGAGAGTGGCTGTAGGAGATTGGCCTCCTGAAATGTGATTAATGGACTGGTGTGATGAGGAGTGGCTCCTGCTCAGGCAGCAGGGCTTGCTGGGGACAGGTGGCACCTGGAGCAGGGGCTGCAGGCTCCAGGCAGAGCCCCCTGCAGCACAGGGCAGCTCTCAGGTGTCCCCTCCGTGCAGAAGATTTTCTCCAGCTGTCCTGAGGCCTTGGTGGCAGAAGATTTTTGACATCTGATTTGCTCCATCAGCCCCAGGCTCCTGTTTCCTGCATTTCT
Source organism: Petroica traversi (assembly GCA_025920805.1). Lineage (NCBI taxonomy): Eukaryota > Metazoa > Chordata > Aves > Passeriformes > Petroicidae > Petroica > Petroica traversi. The sequence continues at coordinate 3,230,576 of JAHLSL010000024.1, read as the reverse complement.
CTGGAAGGTCAGAGGGAAATGCTGGTGCAGAACCTCCCAGGGCACCCAGAGGGTGAGGATTTGTCACTGCTGCCCTCTCCCCTGCTTGCTGGACAGGCTTTTTCTGTCACTCAGTGCCAGGGAGCAGCAGAAACAATTAAAATTACACTCTGCCTTTCCAAAGCTGCTGATTAAAGGTGTCAGTTCTAACGTGTTCTCTTGTCATTGCTTTATATCCTTTGAATTCCTCATGTAAGTCCCAGAGCAGTGAGAAGGAACCTCTGGAAGGGATCAGAATTTCACTCTCAGGGGGTTTCAAGGTGAGAGCCAAAGATTTGTGATGTTCCAGAAGAAAATAATGCCAAGCAAGAAGAGAAAGCTGCTTTCTATTGCCAGCTGCCCTCATGTAGAGCACCACAACGCCTTCAGAAGGGGTGCCAGGCAGAAGAAAAAGGAGGTTTTAAACTGAGATTTCCAGAGAAAAAGAGTGAAGGTAGAGGAATTCTCCAGCAAGATCAAAATGGAATTAAATCTCTGTGCCATGGACACAAATTTATGCATTTCCCATGTTTTCAAAGAGCAATTTGATGTGATGCCACTTTATGTCTAGCACATTATGCAAATATTTCTGCAGAAATCTGGCATTTCCATGGGATGTCCCATGGATAATCTGACCAAGGAACACAGCTGGAGCTTCTCTCTCCAAAAACCACTGCAAACATGCCAGGAACAAGGATTTTTCTAATAAAGAGAGTTCTGGGTATTAAAGCTTTTGAAACAGAATTTATTCATGAGTATCAAGCTCTGCAAACTCCTGCTTAAGCCTTCAAAGAATAATGAAGAAAAGTGGGGGAAAGCCTAACTCATTATTATCTAGTAACTCATTAATATCTAGTAACTCATTAATATCTAGGAACCTCTTAGTATCTAGTGGAAGTTACCATAAGAAATAAAAATAAAGGCTGGACAAATCCATATTAAATTCAAGGTTATTAAGTGAGTCATGCTTGATAAAAGCACATCTTCCTATTTTTTATTGCCTAGCACTGCTCAGGATGCATCTAGCAATTAAAAACAAAACTGTTGCACAATAAAAATTGCCAAAGCTATTAAGCAGCCATATAAATGAAAACTTTTGACTCCTAGTATTTTCCATCAGAGCAATACAGTCAATGTGCTTCACATTTCCAGGAATTTGCAGCCATTACATATTTTGTTTTTGTGAGCCAATCCATTCAGTTAAAAAAAAAATTAAAAAGTTAAAATCCTTAAATTCACTCTGCCATGTTTTGCTGGATATTTTTGATTTTTACATAATGGGAAAAATTTAAGGGACAATTTCTTCATTTATGAAATTAATGCTATTATAATTGGCCCGAGGATATTTTGATGTTTAAAAAAATGCTAGGGAGAGGATGCCCGAAGGTTAAAACATTAGAGTGATGAACTGCACTTTGAGCTGGGGCATAAAGATGGCCCCAGTAATAGCTGGAATTAGCAAGGCAAGGTTAAAATTGAATTTTTCTAATAGTGAGATGTTAAAAGTTCCATCCTGCAGTGCTGGGCACAAATGGCTCGAGTTCCACTGACCTTCATGGGGGAGCTGAGGTCACTGGGCCCAGCTCCAGGAAGGAGTTTAAGCACATTTTTAAGTGCACAATAATTATTCACATACTTAAAATTTGTCCCGCCTCATTTTCTCAGGCTCTTACAGCTCCAAAACCAGTGGTAAAAATCAAGAAATGAGCTGGTTTATGGTTGGATACTGGTCACAGAACCCACTGGGTCACAAGAATACAAAAGGTTTGCAGTTTTAAGCATTTTCTCTTTCCTTAATCTTATTCAAATTCAAATAATTCAAATTATTCAGGTTTTGGGGTATATGATGCAAGGAAAAGAATCCTCAACAGAAGAATCTTGATGATTTTTATTTTTTATCCCATTCAGGAAAATGTTGCTAAAATCAGAATTTACATGAACTGCCAGCTAGAGAACATTAGGAGAGTTGTCATTTAATTGTAATTTCCAAATGGTTTTGAGGTAGAGTTGTAGAACCTGGCAAGATAAGCATATTTAAAAGTGGACTATGAACAAAATATAAATATATTATTAATTTTGGATTTCATATTTGTTATACTTCTGTCCATCAGGGTCATATATAAGTACTGGTAAAACAAGTCTCAGGCACCTTCCAACTTGCAATATCAACATTTACTCTCTATATTATTTTTATATTTTATCTTTTGCATCTATCTAAGATATCTAAAAAAATACTTTATGCTATAGTGTAGTAAAAATTGCCTGATTTACTTATAAATTATCATAATTTAGTTATTCAGAAGCAGCAGGTTTTTATCCTCATGTTTTTCTAATAGATATTCTGATGCAGTAGTTTAATAGACAAATGCAATTTTACAAAACACTATTAGATTGCATGCTTGTTTTAAAGATTAAAGCGGGTGACAGATTGATTGCTCCTAAATTGTTCATTCAGGGTAACTGCGCACATTTTAAACCACATTTATTTCATCTTCTGTGTAAATAAATCCAATGAAACATTAATTTTTCTATTAAAAAACCCCATGTTATTGGAAGACAGGAATTATTGTCCACGCTCGTGAAATTAGATTAGATTACTTTGGTTTTGATAAGTTATATTAGAACAATCAGGTCTTAATTTTGTTATCAAGATCTAAGCTGTGGATATACCTTATTTCAGGGGCGAAGATATATAAAGATTACTTGTAGGGTAATTTTTTTTTTCCTAAAGCATTATTCCTAAAATAAGCTATAAAGCAAATTACTCCTACACTGAATAAAATATATTTAAGTTAATGATTTGTACACTTTATGAGCACGCAGTGAGAACAGATAAAACATTAAGAATCATTATAGATTTATAAGTATTTTATTAAGGAAAAAATGAGCAACTTGCTATCCAGTCTGACTGGCCAATTAGAGTGATTTGTTTCTTGTGGGAGGATAATTTTGTTTGGGGGAAAAAAAGAGAAACTTAAGTTTAGTGCTGTCATTTATTCCAAGTCAGGTTTTTGCAAAGGGTTTGAACCCAACAGTTAATTTGTTATTTCTCTGTGTATTCAGTTTTGCTCCAGCCAGGGTTTCTGTGTGATGAACATAAACTCAGCCTGGGGAAATGCTCCTTGGAGCAGTTAAACCCTTTAGAGAAGGGTGAGGAAACTGGAGGAAAAGATTTACAGACAAAGGGGGAAAAGTAAATATGGACCCACTTGAATTCAGCTCCTGAAACCTCCATTTTTCACATATTAGGTGGCACAAATGAAAAAAACAAAAAATATTTTTTTTTCCAGAATGAATCATTTCAAACCCATCAAATTTTCTTTTTTTTTCAGTGCAGTGACAAGTCCTGAGGATAAGAGAAAACCAGAGTATAGAATTCATCATGACCTCAGTGTTTTACAGCAACACACACGATACTCTCTTGAGTAAACACAAAAGAGATTGTTTGGATGAAGTTTTCCCCATGTGGGATGATTAAAAATCATTATTAGTCCAGTTGGATGAATAAAAGACAGTTCAGATATGTCTTTCCCAGGAATGACAACTCGCTGTTTTGTAGGATTGTCATGGATGAGAAAAGAAAAAGATTCCTTCTAAATTGTTGGGTAATTCAGCTCTGGGATGCACCACAACTGCACAGCAGAAATTACTGTGATCCTGACCAATGATAAATGAAAACAGAACCATTGTAAATGAACCTCAGTGATACAGACTCTGGGAAGCTTTGCTTGTTTTAAAGTCAGTGTCTTGCCTTTTTTTTTTTTTTTAATCTCTTCCTTCAGAAAATACAGAGATGAGGAAGTTACTACTTTTCTTTTGTCCTTGCAAGTCCTCTGTAATCTTTGTTTTCAGACAGAAGATCAGGCTCATTGCATCTGGTAACGACCCTTCTGCTCTGATCAGATCTGTCAGCTCACACTGGCCAATTATTTTGAAGTATGCAATCCTGTGAGCTGATGTTTCTTGAGAAATATGAAGTAAAAAGAAGAAAAATTACTACTTTAACCTTTATGTGGCATAAACTGACAATGCTCTACACTTGTGTCCTTTTCTTACCCATGTTTTCAACAGGAGATTTAGTACTTGTCCATATAATGGAGGAGGCCCAAAAAGTGCAAGGATGACTGGGTGAGTATTTCTTGAATATTTTTTAAAAGCCTTTTTAACACCCAGTAGAGATTTGGGTGGTGTTGGCAGCTGTAGAATCAGTGTGAGGTGGGAAATCAGCCCACAGGGCTGTGCATGAACTGAGCCAAAGAGGTAACTCAAACTTCTGTGAAACCACAACTGCATTTTTTTTCTGTTGAGTTTAATTTATACTTCCAAAATACCATGACAAGATTTTTGCACGTATTTTTCTCTTTGACTTAATAGGTTTTCAACAAACAGATTGGAAAGCTTCTTCCATTCCTCTGTATTTCTCAGCACAGAGCAGAGCAGTCAGCAGTACCTCTTTCACTGGGAATGCCTCTCCTCAGATTGCCAGGTGTTACCTCGGTCTTCCCAAGCATTTCCTGAGTCCCTGATGCTGCTGGACATCATTCCACAAGTGTGATTGGTTGATGGAAGAGCACACAGCGCCCTTGTAAAACTTGTAAATTGTAAAATGCTCCCCTTTTCCTCTCCTGCTGTACATCAGAATAACCCTCACACTTTCCAAAGCTGCTGCACAGCCTCAGTGCTCATCTCTGTGTGAGTAATTTACCTGTGCCATGAGGAGCAGGGCAGGAAAATGACATTTTGCAAATGTAGAGTTAAACACCTACTTGAAAACCAACTCAGTGCAGCTGAACCATAGACTCTGAGATCCTTAAATTAGGCCAAGCTTACTCAGGAGGTGAAGGTGTTGACACAGCAGTGCAATTAACAGTTCTTTGTACAAGAAATTGTCTTTTGTGACAAAAGTTCCAATGTTTTAAAGACCACAGGGAAACAAGCGATATCTGATCTTGAAAAACTTGCAAGACATGGCAGGTGGGTCAGGGCATCCAGCAGCAACTAAAATGTTGTGTTTGGTTAGAGTTTTTTTAAGAGCGAAATGGAATTTTCAAGTTGATTCAAATCTTGAAGAGCAGAATAACTTTCATTACCTACTTTTGTTTTTAAGGGGAGCTGAGTGCCTCATTTGCTTTGAGAACTTAGCAAGTGTATTCTCAGCTCCTGAAGGAATGAGGACGCGCTGTTAAAACCTGTTCAGCTAATTTGACACGTATTTGCTAGAAGAAAATACATTACCTTACAACTTGTCTACTTGTATATGATGCCAAAATACATTTGCAATATTTTTCTCTAGTGAACTGAGCTATTAATTTACACAACAGAATTGCAAATCTGAGAGGATTTTCCAGGAACTAAAGTGACTGATAACATTTTTCATAATTTACAGAAACAAGAAAAAAGACATTTGCTGGCATGCAAGTAATCTAGTTGCAGGATTACAGAGATAAACCTCATCTACATCAGTGTAACACAAACAACCCTGCTTTTAAATTGTTTTCTTACGGTCTGCAAGGATCACACGAGCACATCAGTAAACTGATCTGTGACTGCTCCTGGTCCCAGCATCCCTGTTCTACCCAGGGGTAAACAAAATAAACTGGAATCCACTGAGGGCTGAATTGCAAACTGTGGGCAGGATGTGCCCCACACACTCAAACTCCAATTTGAACTAAAGCCTGTAACTGCTAAAAGATGCTTCTTTACATATTTAATACAGAGAGCAAAACAATTTGGCTTTTATTGGCATTAATGTGTTCCTTACGTGTCCTTCCTTCTGGCCCTGACACTCCATTTTCACCATCAGATGTTTATGGAGCATCAGTAGGAACTGGATCCTGAGCCTGACCTAGATTAAAAGATAAATATTAAAAAAAAATATTTATTTTTGTCGTTTTTGTCTTACTGGGGCTCTGGCTGAGAGCTTGCAGGAGTCAGGCTGGAACGGGTCAGCACTGCCCCAAAGCCAGGCTGTCACTGACTCCAGGAACTGGAGGCAAACTTGGCTCTCTGTGGTTTATGGCTCTGCAGTGAACCACAGGCTCCCTCCCCCCAAAATGGGTCAGGCAGGAGAATGCTCTTATTTAATTACTCAAGGGAAATATTGGCACTTTTAATTCATTTTCATTTCCTTTCTTGTCAATATCTCTCCTTTCTTTACTATGGCTTTTTTGTGCGCTGGCAAATCTTCCTTTCAGGAAAACCACTGCAGAGACTCTTATTTCTCCCCTAATATATTTATTTAATTCCTTTTTCCTTATTGTCCTTGAACACAAGCATGAGTCTGCTCATTTAACAAACAATTCTTATTATAACTGTTAAAAGCAATTAGTCTGTAAAAGCCTCCCCTTGCTCAGATGGAAAGTTAAAATTTGGAGAAGAAAAAAGAATCTTCTTGTGATCATATTCTTCCCTCCAGACTTATCTGTCTGGAAAAAAATTAAAGAAAATTTTCTTATTTGCTTATTCTAAATATTTGCTTTCTATCTAATCCTTCAGCTGTGTGACATTCTACTAATGAGGCATCATGGACACTGCATTTTTTGTTTATTTATTGCAATCATGATTCCTTTAATGAGCGCTGCCTGACCATGAAATCAGAGTTCCAAGTGAATTCTGTGAAGACACAGCTTGGCTTTGCACTTATCCAGGACAGAAATTTCTGGCTGCACATCCAGAAAGGGGACCTTATCCATGGATCCAATTTCTTCTTAGTCAAGTGAGAAAAATGGCATCAGATCCATAAAGAAAAGTATTTTAATTGGCATTGTTGTCTGGAAATGCCATTTTGTAAAGGAATGCCAGGTGAGTCTTCAAAATTTTTTTTGAGTAGCTGTCACAGTAGTCCTAGTTTTATTTCCTGGTTTATTTTCTTTACAGGTTCAGACGAGAGGGCCAGCTTTGGTAAATACTAGAAATTTTATCATGCAACACCAACATTGGCACGCTGCCTTTGCCTCTCACTCATTGCTGGGATGTGATTTTTACTTGCTGTAAGACAGATCAGAATATTTAAAAGTTGTGTACTCATAAATATGTGAGGTTGCTAAAAACCAATGCCAGGTTTACAGAAGTGTTTAAATTTGCAAAGCCTTGCTCCAAATACTCCTACACTGAGCGTGTGCTGGCCATCAAAAGAAATTTGAGCTTGTCCAGGCAGCAGGCAAAGAGATATTACAACATTAATAGAGGGAATATTCACCTTTTATAGTGGTGAAGGAGAAGCCAGGCCAGGAGGAAAGAATTACATTTCATTTCAGTTACAAATATTTACATTTCATGTTTGAATAGAGTTCCAGACCCCATGAATAAGCACAAAGCAGAAGCCTTACCCAGAGTGTGACACAGCCTCTCACACAATGATGCCTACGTGCCACAGCAGCTTCTGCCTTAATCCCATACAAGCCTTGATTCAGTTCAGCAAATGAGAATCCATGTAGGTGAACTCTGCTATTTTATGCCACCATAACAACGGGTGAAAATTCAATTTCTGTCATTTTTAGGCCATTATTACAGCATCAAATATCTGCCTTTGGCTTTATCGGATAACAGATAAAGGTGGTGTGCCTTACAATTATTTATGGGAGAGGATAGAGCTGTATTTATGCAAATGGGGACACGTTCTGCTGGGAGCACACACCATGTGAAATGTGAACGTGCAATTCCTTCCTGCAGCTTTTGGGACAGCATTTAAGATGTAAATTCTGAATTACACACAAAGGGAAGAGTTAAATTATATCCATTTATGGAATGTGGTAACTGGACCAGAGAAAAGACCTTTACAATTGATGCAGCCACACCAAAGCATTTTGTTGAGCATAGAACAAAATCTTTCACTTGTTCTGGGTTTTACTGAACCGTATCATACCCTTTCTTTTAATGGAGTTCCATTTTAAGACTAAAACTATCTTTAAATTATTTCACCTGTGTGCCTGTGAAATATGAAAGTGGCTTTTGAGATTCCCTCTAGAATCTTTTTATTTCTGCTAAATTATTTGTACCAAAATATAAGGAGTTCCTCTGGCCTATTATTAATAAAATGAACAGATAATGAATACATCAATACATATGTTAAAATAAAAATTATTTGAATTTTTGTGTGTATTAAGGTATAAAGTATAAAGTTTAGAGGAACTTCTCATAAAATTCAAAGATTCTGAATGCTTTAAAGTGAGTGTGCCAAGAGAAAGTCCCCAGGTTGAGAATCATGGCTTTGGAACTCAGACAGGATATAAGGAATTACCAGGTAGAGAATCCACCTAAAATAAATCTCTCAAATCAACAATTTAATAAGTCTTGCCAAGGTTGCAAAACTATTTGTGTTACTAAACAAGGAGGTGTAATTTTCCATGGAGCCATTTTCCTTGTACATGTAGGGTACTCTGGGCTCACAAACCCTGCATCCAAGCCATATCAGGGATTAGCTTTGATGCCATTAATTCATAAATACTTCAAAGGCAGGACCTATCAGGACAAAATTATTTTTTTCACCTTTGTGGTGCTGCATATTTTGCTTTTCCTTCCTTAAGTATCTAATCCACAGGCCCATTTAAGTAATAAGTATATGTACAGCATAATAAAGAGCAGATAGCTGCAAATAATCCTGATTTCTCATGTTATTCCTATTGATGCGTATCAGGGCTAAAATTCCTCTCTTGGGTTATTTGCCTTTTTACAAAACTGAAATGCCTCTTTCTTAAAGGAGTGTGATTAATTTCTGACCTTTCTAGATCTCATTCAGTTATTATTATGCAGAAAATGTCTTTTTGAGTCACATGCTAGTGATTAAAAGGGTATTTTTGGATTTTGCTTTATCATATTAATAACTGCACACGTGTACATTATTTTAATTAGAGAAGTAATAATTGTACATAAACTCTTTAAAATGTCCTGCTCCTATATTCCTCTGAGATTATTCTATAAGAATTATAGAGAAAATGAGATAGAATTGGTATGAGTGTGGTATGTAGGTCAAAACTAGAACATTTATGCCACTAAAAAACCAATCAAACCTCCTCAGGTATCAGTGCAGGGACTTCAACTTCAGTTTAATGTGGAGCTGAATGGGTCAAATCCTAAATTCATGATCCCTGTTTTAAAGAAAAGCTAAAACAGAGCCACAGATTCACAGGAACATGAAGGGTTCTGAGATGATCAATCCAACCTTCAACCAAACATCCCACATCCAACACTCAGATCATGGAGTGCCACATCTCCTCCTCCTTTTAACCCTTCCAAGGATGGTGACTCCAGCACCCCCTGGGCAGCCTGTTCCAACTGCCCACTTTGATCACTCTTTGATCACTCTTTGACATACCTCCAACTTTGATCACTCTTTAGGGAAGAAATTTCTCCTGCTGTCCAACCTGGCCCTCCCCTGGCACAACCTGCGGCTGTTTCCCCTTGGCTTCCCCTTGTTGCCTGGGGAGAGAGCCTGACCTCCACCCCACCCTCCTGTCAGGGAGCTCTAGAGAGCAATCAGGTCTCCCTGAGACTTTTCCTCTCCAGACTAAACACTCCTAAGCTCAGAACTCCTAGAATTTGATTAATTCCTTTGAAGCTGACCTCAGAGAGTTGTTGGAGGAGCCGCTTTGCTGTGCCCCAGCACTGGGGCAAACACAGAGAATTTCGGGTCTCAGAGTATCACACCTCCCTAACACCAAAATCTGAGTGTCAGGCAGCCAGAAAACCTGGCTTGTCAAGCTCCAGCCTAGTGAAGCTGAGCTTTGGAGGGAGTGACTACCCCTGACAGTCTAACATGGCCCACGGTGGTGGAAGTGACACGCTGAGCTCTGCTTTAATCAGTGCTGTGACAGCCAAACATGTCTCTGTCTGAGAGCAGCCAGGGCCAAACACTTCAAAGCACTTCTCTCTCTTTTTTTATTTTATCATACCCACTCCCCTCTCTGATAACTAATCCAACTCTAAAATATGGCTTGCAAACACAAACCTGATTTGTGACCTACCCAGATTAAAGCGAGCCTTTGTTCTCATCTCAGAGTGTCTCACACACCCGCGGATAATTATGAGAGGTACAACCCCTGAAATCATCCCTGTGACAAAACACCCAACCTGCAATGGAAAGATTCCAACAGAAATGCAAATAGTGAAGGCAGAGAACACAGTCAAAACACTGCCCTCAGATTTACTTCAATTGCCTTGTTGATGAAAATATAACTTTGATAACCAAAAATATTTCATCACTAGGATATCTCAATAAACAAAACCATCTTGGAGAGACAGACAGATGTTCAGAGCAATGTTTCTAAATTCTCTCACAATTTGATAGAAGTATGTGAAGCAAGTCTAAACAGGAAATTATGTCTTTGAAATAAAAAAAACTAAATCAAAGACGCTGAAGTGTTATCAAATCTTGAGCTGAAGAGGCCACAAGAATAAGGAATGTAGGGAAGGGGAAGTACAAACTAAAAATGGTGTTAGAACACCCAGACATACTCATCCTGTCATGTTTTGGGGATCACAGCTGTCCTTTCTCACGCAGGGTCTCATTTATCACTCAGGTTTCATTTTTAAAGCTGAATGTTGAATAAGATTAAATAGGATAAGAATGGACCCAAACAAACTTGGTGTCCCACACTGCAAACACAGCAAAGTGGAATTACAGCTCCTTTGAAGATCCCGTGGTCTTAGATCTCACACTGGACTTGTAAAGCTGAGGAGAAGACAGCAGAAGGCCATGAGAGAAATGCTGCACAGATCAATCCCTGAGGGAAACTTGGTTCAGTCAGGAACCCTGACTAAAACCCCAAGGCTGCCCAAGTCAATTAGAGCTGCTCAGGGCCCTGCACCCCAAGCTGGCCCAGCCTGAGCTTTCTGCAAAGCTGGGGCTGCACTTCGACCACATCTACCCAGAGCCAGAGTCCCCAGGAACCAGAGCCCCCTCTTGGAGTGGAGAGAATTGTTCATTTAATCCCATCCACCTTCACTCCTCGAATTTGGAGAGCTCTTAACTGCCTTAAACATCCCTAAAAGTGCATGTAGAGTAAGTTGAATTAAGCTATGTGTGTCACTAATTAAAATCATTGAGACTCGAGTGGGCCTTAAGGGCAAAAATCTGTTCCTTTTAAAAGGAGCACACATAAATACTCTGGGAACATTTGAGTGTAATTATTATCGCCTTCAGGACTCTGGCCTAAAAGGATCAGAGTGACTGCATTCCTGATAGCAAAGTTTATTAACACTGTTTATTTTTTTTTCCATACAGTTATTACATGAATGCCTGGAAGTGACACCAGCACGGAAGTTCTGTTAATAATGCATCCTATATAAACACGGAGATTACTTTTGTTCATCTCTTTCAAGGCAGTTTTAAACAACTGGAAATGTGACTGAAGAAACTTTATTCGTAGAAGAGGCAAGAATTGCCTTTTTGTCAGGAGCCAGGAGCCAGCCCAAAGCCACCTGTGTGTGCAAAGCTCTGCAACACTTCACAAAACTGAAAAAAAATCAAATAGAAAACAACCTGGACCTCTTGATTTTTCTATCATGACATTTCTGGGAAACTGTTCATAACAGTCTTTTGTCACAAGACTGGCATAAACCTGGATCTAAGTCTGGAATGCAAAAAGGATGTGGGAAACGTCCATAGCTCACAAAGGCACATCTCTGAATCAGCAAAGAACAAAATGAACACCTCTTGGGACTGGGCAGTGAGCAGAATGCCCCAGTGTGAGGAATTTCTCCTGGACACTTGGCCTGCCCTGAGCTCTGCTCCCAGCAGTATCCGACACTTTGCTGTGCTGCTGTTGGGCAGTGCTGGTGGCACAGCACTGAGAGTGCTGGAACTAACAGATATTAAAAACACCCAGTTAGCACACATTTATGGCTGTACATAAATGTGTGTTTTAATGGCCTATTACTTTGTGTAGAGAACTATTTAACGAGCCCAGGATAAGGATGTACGCGAGGCTGGGCTGTTTTAAAAAGGCTTTATGTTCTTGGCAAGCCAGATCTCCAAAGCTGTGGAGGTTCAGAAGATGAAGCAGAGGTTTCCAAAGAGTGAAAAATGAGGAGAGCAGAGGCTTGAGGGGGCAAGCACAGATTAATATCAGAAAACACAGCTGAATAAACATAGATCACTGATAATCAATCACTGATCAATAATGGAAGCAGGGTAGAACCAGCTACAGAGCATAAGGGGGACATGTATAGAGCTCTGAAATTCATTCTGCAATTGCTGGTGACTGAGAGCACAGACAGAACTATCTTTAACTGATGCAAGATTCCAATTAAATTAACTATTAATGTGCCTTACTTCAGGACAGGGTGAGAAAAACTGGTCACTTTGATAGCCTGGAATATTACAAAGTATTTATTATCACAAAAAGGAAATCAAAATCTTTACTTGTGTTATCATAATCCTCCTTCCTTGAAGCTGGCAATTCACATGCAAGAATATATTTATTTCCTTGTCATGTTTCCAAAACATACTTTACAGAAGTGTTTAACCATTAGGGGACATGAATCATTATTCTCCTGACCTTTTCAAAGTAGATTACAGAAGGGTGATCACATCTCATTAGAATTATATATCCACAAAGGCACTTCAGCTCATCCAAAAATCAGGGTGAAGCATTCTTAAACTGTTTTGGTTTTGCTCTGCAAAGAGATTTAGCCATGACTAAGAGGAATATTTTTGCTATCTTTTCATTAGCTTTCAGATTTGCCATTCATGTGCAGGAACTCTTAAGCATCAACGTTTATTTTTAAAGATAAGACATAGATGAAGTCTTTTATCTTTAAAGAGTGAGTAAAGAGGCAAAAGACTGAGAAAAAGGCACCAAAGTATCTCTTCCAGAAAAGAAGTTCCATTTTAAATTAATGAAATCATTAAAAATCACTAATGAAGGAGATGAATATCAGACAAGAGCTGGCTGAATATTGGACTGGGGTCTGTGCAGACATCCCAGGTGAGGGGAGAACATTAATGGCAACAGGCAGAGATATTTGGGATATTAATGACAACAGACTCAGAGCTGGGCCAGAAGGATGGAACTGGAACCTACAGGAAAAAGGGAAGGGAAGGGAAGGGAAGGGAAGGGAAGGGAAGGGAAGGGAAGGGAAGGGAAGGGAAGGGGGTTAAATACCCACATGCACAAGCTGTAAGTTGAATTCCCAGCTTGTTTCCTTCCCTTTGTCAGCCAATACAAGCAGCCCCATTTCCTCCAGGAGAAGGAAGATCTCCTGCACCCCAGGGCTCTGTCCCAGCCTCCCCTGTCCCCAGCAGGACCTGGCCTGTTCTGACAGGAGTGCATTTGCCACCCTGCCGCTGCTCTCTGCTAACAGATCCTTGTTTTCCCTACAAACCTTTAAAAAGGCTCTTTATTTCTCATTTGTGGTAGAAAATTGATGCCTGATGTGAGCTTTTCCTTAACGAATATTTGCTGGAGTTGGACATCTGACTGTTTGCAGAGGATCTTTAAACCCACAGCGAATCATTAGTGCAGCTCCCCCGTCTTCCAGGCAGCTCATATTTAATCTGTGTGTTCTCTAAATGCAAAGCATGTTATATTTAGTGTTCAAACTGCAGCATTAGTAAACCGAGCCCTGGTTTATGTGTGCATGTGGGTGAATTGGGTGCCTCACAAAGGATTCAAACAGATGCTTTGGCTTTAATGATATTTCTAATCATCTCACTTATGCCCCAAGGATATTTTCTTATGCTTTATTCTCCTGTCATGATTTCTACTCATTACAGTAAAGCCTTATTTTAAATCTACTTTTTATTTTTTATATTTGAACTCGCTTCAGCATCAGCTCCTTAACAACTTCAGGTTGTTTTTTTTAGCCACACACTTTCCTTGTGCTGTCTAATTATAGGAACTGTCCTCAAAGGCATAGGCAGAGCTGAAAAAAACAATCACACAATTCAGTGGTGTCTTGCAATCTTTAGTGGTGACATCAGTGGTGATTATTATGCACTTTCCTAAGAGAGAAAGTCAGGCATAAATTCAGCAGAAGTCCAAGGCCAGGCTGGATGGGGCTGGGAGCAAAATGGGGTAGCAGAAATTGTCCCTGCCCATGGCAGGGCATGCAACAAGATGGGTTTTAAGGTTCCTTCCAAGTCAAACAATTTATAATTCTATACTTCTATAAATTTTTAAACTCCAAGGTTCCTTTTCAACTGTCTGAATTTCCCCCCCTAAAAACTGCAACCTTATGATCCTGTCTGTTAAGCCAGCATGTGCTTAAAGATCTCATTTAAATCCAAATTTTATGAAGCATAAATAAATCTATTAATGCCTTTTTGGCAAGTAAGTACAGTTTCAGTTGTTTTATTTCCTGCAAGTCAGATTTTTGAAAGGACAAATTCTCTTTTCTGTGTATATGGATGCAGCACTTCTTGTGGGAGAGTCAAGGAGACCTTTCTTGGTCTGTTTTCTCAGAAAGGACAAAAAAAGAGGAAAACACTCAGATTCCTGGAAAGCTTTATCCAGAAAAAAAACACCGTGGAATGTCAGAATTCCTTCCAGCCATGCAAGCAATGATTTTGATGAGTATTTTTGAGTAAACAAGGTGAAGGAAAAATGGGAGAGGGAGGAAGATGTGAGTGTGAGAAGGAACCACGTACAGGGGAAGAAATCTGCCTTGGTCTGAATATTGATGCCCAGAAAAGCCAGATATTTATCAGTTGAAAAAAAAGGAAAAAGAAAACAATGGTAAAATTTCATTTCTTACATAGGAACATGGAAAAAAAAAAGGATTTTTCAGAGCCCAGAGGTTTGTGCATGCCAGCAATGTCAGCTTCAGCAATTTCATTTCTAAGAGCTGCTCAAAACTGCAAATTAGAGCCCTTAAATTGGCCAGACTCACACAGAAGTCAAACTGCAATTAAAATCTCGATCCATTATTTTGTGTGGACATTGATTCAGAGCGAGTAAAAAGCCAAGTTTTCTGATTAAAAACTTTAAATTTCATTGAAAAAGAATTAATGATAAAACAGCTCTGGCAGAAGCAATTGGCAAAGTAAATTTGAGAAGCAAAATTCATCAGTTTGATTATCTAAAAAATATAATTAGCTGTAGGTATTGATTATCCAAAACTAATCACAAAAACCCCTGAAAAACCCAAATACTCCTACTAATTTGCAATCTGAAATTAATCACCCATAGCCATATGTTTGTGCTTTTGAAGAACATCTGACAGATTAAGTTTGGTGGAATTTCAGATTAGGGAATGTTTCCTAAATCATATTTTCACTAATTGTTTTTGAAAGGCACGTGCCTGTATCCATCAATAAACACAGCAATAGTATGGGACAAAATCAGCATGAATTAATTAATCTGAAATAGAAAAATACTGGATTTGAAAGGTTCTAGAAAATTATCTCAGTGTACATATTGAAACTTTAAAAACAGTGTTAGAAGCAAAATAAAATTCTGCCAAAATAGATAAGAATCCATTGAAAATAGTTATTTACCTAATGAGTTTTGCATTCACAGAAGAGTCTCAACAGGTGGTTTTGTCCAGGTGGATGGTTTTGGGCATTTTTAGCTTTTCTAGAAGCTGATTTTAAAAAATACTTTAATTAAAAAGGAAAAATTTGTTTTCCCTCTATTTCCTCAAAGCCTTTTGAATTGTTTTCATCAAGAACAATTCCATTTATCTTATGTCTTTTATTAAATCTTATTTATGCTTTGGATAGGGGAATTTTTTGGTGTGCCTTCAAAACCAGTATTTGCCCCTTCTTTAATTCCCACTTTTGCACTCACAATTTGCCAAGGCTGCATGCATGCAGATTTATGTTAAATAAAAACAAACATTTCAGTTGGCACCAGATTATATCTCAACCAAAGACACTTAATTTGCAAATACACTTAATTTAATTTTATTTAGCAAAGATTAGGTCCCAATCTGTCTAAATCTTGATCTTGGATGTAACACAAATACTTTATCTCTGAAATGTGACAAATCCATAGAAAATTGTGATTTTTCTCCTTTTTGGGAGGGTACAGGGAGAAGTGAAGGGTTTGCCAGACTGACTTTTGGGAGAAGAAAAGTGTCCCATGATGAATTTTTTGTCCTTGGGACACACAAATCCCCGTGTGCAACACATACATCAACCCCGGTGCCTGTAAATATTAACTCTGCTGCTTTGAAAGCCTCCTGCAGATGTTTTATAAATTTCCAGTTGCATGCTGGCCATAAAATTGTCATTTTCGAAGTTGATTTATTTTAATTAAGAACATAAGCGATCCTGAGTCTCTTGGGATTTGCTGGAATGACTCATGCACTGATATTTATCTCATTACCTGGGGATTTAATACAATATTGAATCAAATTTTTCTTCCTGCTGAAAGTTTCTGCATCACAAATCTACTGATCTAATGATCGGAGTACTTAAAGAAAGGATAATACTTTATTTTCTATTTTAACCAGCTATGACGACTTGCAGAAGGTGTTCACATTTATTATGTTATGATTTATATAATCTCTACTTTTTTCCCCCCTCACAGCTGAGCACGAATGGATGAACATTTTGATTTCAGACTTTATTTGAAAATGACTCCAAGCATCCTAAAAACTTATTCAGCCAAATTAATCTCTTTATGTAATGGATAATTTGTCACTATTCGTGAAAACCCTGAAGAGCAATAGTCTGTAATTTGTACAGTAGAAGTCTTAAATTACAGGCAACTGTATCAGCAAGAGAATGAATTTCCAGCTTGCACAAGAACCTAAACATTCCATGTCCTTTAGGAAAAAAATTATTACCCATATGAGTCACTCAAAATTGCACTTAAATTTTGGGGGAGCGTGGCTTGCGCCTCGTAAGGAAAAGCCATAATATTATAAATATCTTGTGCAAAAACTTGCCATAATTGAGGCTTTATATTTCTAATAAATAAATTCTAATTACCTAATTCCATAATTCTAAATAAAATTTGCCATCTGCTAGAAATGGAAACCCAGTTAGAAAAGCTTAAAAAACCAAAAAAGTGTGTTCCCTAACAATTCTGTCTCATGGAAATTCATGCAGGAATATTTTTTTTACCTTCCTTTATACCCACTTTTTCCAGTGTGGTGACCCATTGCGTCCATGAAGCAGCATCATAGCATTTGCTAAAATATCATTGAAATTTATTTTATTTATTCCATTCTAAGGGGGCAGCAGTATCCCTGTGGAGCCCTTGGAGTTGTTTATTATTATAATGCTCTGCATTTGCCGATATGTAACAAGAAAATCTCTTATAAGGACAACAATTAAATAAGGAATTATAACATTTTAGAGGTCACCCTCAAAGCTGAAATACTTCTGTGGCCACGACTTCACACGGTGCTGAAATTCCTCTGAACTGGGGAGATCTTCCACAGGCAATGATGTTCTTTGGAAAAAAAAAAAAGCCCATAAAAATTTGTTGTCTCTTTCTCAAAAACTACCCCCAAACAGCCCTGAATCAAATATGGATGAGAATGGACAACAACCTCAAAGGAAAATCTGCATTAAAGGTTCAGCTTCCCTTGCATGAAGAAATATCAACCCAATTTGACTTGGAATCAACTTGAGTTTTTATCATTTTAGGTACCTTCCTGCTACTTGTACATCTGCTGTCTGCAGAAGACCAATAGGTTGTCTCAAGTAAGCTTTTAACCATCCAATTAATATAATTGTTAGACAATGAAGATCAAATTATTGGCCAAAAATTAGCTTGTTATGTTCTAATGAGGCAAAAAGCAAAAATACGATATTCTAATAAGGCTCAACATTTGTCTTTCTAGTAAAGGTATTTTTGCCATTTTCCAAAGCAAATAAAACCTGCACAAAGGTTTTGTGTTTGTTTTTTTTTTAATATATAAAGTAACATTACTTTATCCACTTATTTAGCAATAAGATTTTGATCATCATTGTGTTCTCCCAATTTTATACCAATCTCTCAAAACCAATGGGTTTCTTTCATACTTCTATTAAACTCCTGAAATATCAAAGTCCAGTGTAAAATATTTAAGATATTTCAAATATTTAAGATGCTTAAAATATTTTAAATAAATATGAGGTGTTTTTCAGTTTTCTGCATCTGTGGCAGGGGGTTTGAAATTTAATTTAAATTCCCTTCCAACCCAAACAATTCCATGATTTTAGGTATGGAATCCACACTGTACAGGCAGCTCACCACGACTCTTGAAATTGCTACAGGCAGAAAACAAAAAGCCAAGTGCAAAAACTTTGTAACATGGAAAGTGAAAATAAAGGTTTAGATACGGAAAGACTCAACATCTTTAATCGCTCATTTTTATTTTGCAAGACAAACCAGACATAATTTGAAATGGCTCAGTGAGCTGTAAAAAATTGACAGTAGATGTATGTGAGAAGACTGAAAAAGCAATTATCTGAGACTAATTCGAGTTTATCAGGCAGAAATTAGACTTTTATGGGTAAAGTTGGAGTTTTGCATTTAAAATGATGCTTAAAAATATCTAAAATTTCAAGGGCAATATAGTTAAAACTTCCTTGGCCAATAACTGATTTTCTGCACAGCTCCTGCCTTCTCAACAGCCTTTATTCAAGTAGGAAATGTTCTAAAATAACAGATAATAAAAAATACTGCAGGAATACTCTGTGTCTTTCACTGACCCAGAGAAGACTTTTCAAAGAAGTTTGGTTGGTTTTCTACATTTTAAATAGTTAGTAGATGACTTGGGCACAAATCTAATTACACCATGCAATTGCATCAGAACTTTTCTTCTTACATGTTAAAAGCATTAAGAAAATGATATTTTATTGCTGAAATTGCTGAGAGGTCTCCTGTTTCCCTGGGAGGTACCAATCCTGCCATATTCCATGCAGTAGTTACAATTTAGTGGCCAAAGTCTTGTTTGTGTAATTTTCCAACAAAGTAAGGGACTGGTTAGAGTAGCTTCACATCCAACATGGAATAATAACTATCAGGAGGTCCTGAAGGATAGGAAATAGAAATGAAATAGAAATATGAATACTTGCCTTTATAGTCACTTTTTATAGTATTAAATATACCACATGGAGTGTAAAGCATTCCAATAAACTCTGGACTTGAATTTATTTGTGCAGGTAAGCTTATTTCTAAATTTCCTCAGTTGTCACTCACCAGCCTGTCTGTCTCTTTCATCATAATTTACCTGGGACCCATAATGACTACTATAATTATATTTTTCCTACAATAATTTGGAATGCTTCAGAGAGATTGTTTATTGCAGGAGGTAAGGAGCAGAATATTTCTGTAGGATCATTATGAAATCTTTTGTCTCGAAAAAGTGTCTTGGTTGCACAATTTAATTTGCTTGATTAGACACAAAAGACAATAGGAAAAAGGAAACGAGAAGTCAAACATAAGGAGCCTTTCACTAAAGGCGGTAAAATTTAGATTCCTGGCAGGAATTCTTTCATTTCAAAGATTCATATCTTAATGAGCCTTGGAGAAGCCTTTATTGTCTCTCTAGTGAAGAACAATAGTTCTCCAGCCCATAATTGCAGATTTGGTGGATAACGGAATCTTTTCCCAGAATCCTGTCAGCAAAAAGTATCGGTGCTATTGGTGAGCACGCTTTGCAAACAGGGAAAAAATTCTTGGGTCTAGTAATAATAAGTTCTGATGGCTGAAACGACCGGGAAAAAGCAAAATTAATTCCTTGTATTTGAGCAGTCAATGTGTTTTAGGATAAATGTGCAGAGAATTCCCACATTCCATGTTTTAATTCAAGTGGATAATTATATGGGGTTGTATTTACTGAACAGGCACAATACCCTGAGAGGTTTGTGAAGGACATTTTATAAACCAAATTTATTGCCAAAGAAATAATATTTTGCCGCACCTGTCCTTTACAACTTCCAGATTTTCCTCTAATCAGAAGGTCTAAATTCTTTCTCAGGTCAATTTCTTAAAGACTTTAATGATAATAATTCTTTGTCGTGCAAGGGAAAAGGTCAAGCTTTGTCACACCTCCTCTGGATCAGAGGGCGTTTGAAATGACATAAGGACAAGGATGGATTCCTTAACACAATTTATACTTAAGGAGTGAGGAGGGGGAAAAGATGACAGAGGAGAAATTCTTTTAAAAATGAATTTTGTGCATGGAAATGTTTTTAACAACCCAGATGTGTTGATAGCAATGCCCTCTGCAAATGGCAGCAAGTGATTCTTCAGGGTGCTTTTCCTCCCTGTCACAGACATTGCTGTGAATGAGATTGGAGATTATCTCCAGTCCCTGAAATTCTGAGCACATTGGTGCAAACAGGCTAAAGGAGGGGCTAGTTTCCTAATGTCTGTCCTTGATCATTCCCAGATTTGTCCCTAAAGGCGCTTTCCATTTTTTTTAGCTGAGCCTAATTCATACTTTTTTAATTAAAATGATAATATTCCATCCATATTCCTTTGAGAAGAGCTTAGTCTTTACATTACCATTATGCACTATCTTACATGTCTTTACATGATAATGATTTTGCTGTTGCTCAATAACTATGCTAATTTCCAACACAGGAGGTGAGATTATCTCCCTCCCAACCCTTCCTTTCATACCATTCCACCCTAAAACACACAGCTCTTCTTCCCCTTCCCATAAACATCATTACCAGGTCCTCTCCAGTATCACAGCCTCCCAGAATATGTTGGTCTCTGTGTACACAACATTGATCCTTGTCGTCCCTAAATCCATGCAACAGCAACACAATCAGGAACCCGGGATGAAATCTTTACATTCCTGTGTTACTTTCAATTTTCACCGAGCACAGCTCTGCAGCTGCAAATCCCATCCTTGGCTGCACCTCAACAATTACATTTACAGGTCATAGATTGTTTCATCCTTTTTATTTTTCAGACTGTTGTGAATAAATAAATAAATAAACATTTCAGTTTCTGACCAAGCAACGAAAGTACAAGAATTTAGGATACAATAACTCCAAAGAGCTTCTTTAATTTATAATTAATTGCTGTGTTTCTGTATGAGAGGGGATCTCACCCATCCATACCAATATCTCCAAGGGGTGTCACAGGATGGTGCCAGGCTCTGCTCAGTGCTGCCCAATATGAGGACAAGGGGCAATGGCCATAAACTAAAAATCAAGAAGTTCCACCTCACCACGAGGAAGAACTTTCTTCTGTGGAGGGAGCAGAGCGCTGGAACAGCTGCCCAGGGAGGTGTGGAATCTCCCTCTCTGGAGGCATCCCAAACCCACCTGGACACGTCCCTGTGTCACTACTCCAGGTGACTCTGCCTTGGACTGGATGATCTCCAGAGTCCCCTCCCAGCCCTGACTGCTCTGTGATTCTGTATCACAGAAAACAGTTTTTGCCTTATTTTGAATTTAAGTTTATGCTAAGTTTAATGAGGCTTGCTAAATCTGACACATCCTATCTGGATAGCACAGTGATAGATACATTAGGTAGACCAAAATAGATATATTAGACAGGCAGAATTAGCACTGTATGTGCTAAGGTTGATTGATTACTTGATGAGTATTATATTCCCTTTACTGTTCTCTAAACCCCAGCTTTATTAACTCCAACCAATTTTCTCCAACTCTTCAATTTGTAGAACTAATTGTGCCTCGTTGCAGCTTCCTCCATTTAACTGATGAAGACTTTAGAGACAGAAGACTTCTACAGATAGAAGTTGACTATATACATAAAAATCAGATTTTTATAAACTGAAACTTGTTTAACCATATTTATATGCTAATTGAAATGTTTATGTACAGGCAAATGCCTGTATATGAATATTTAATAAATTTAATTCTGGATTTTACGTTTTTCTTACAGGAAAATGTATTTGGTTGAGTTCAAGTTCATGTTGTTCCATAAAACCTTTACAATTTTTCTTTATTAACTAAAAGAAAGGTAAAGAGATATTTGTGCTGTCTTCATTGTTTCTGAATTAAATTTATAGCACTAAAGCCTATACTTGTGATTTATAGAGGAGAGTGTCTTTTCTCCTGCTCAGAGCATCGGTTTTCTATACCAATTTAAAGGAGGCACTGAATCTATAGACCAGGTAATGAATAACATCTTCATAGGCAGAAAGGCACTCTAAACAAACATTTGCAAGAATTGATCTCACCTTTGTTTTGCCCTGTGCCTTGGGAAACATGTCGTGTAGCTTGTTATTAGTATTAATCTAATTTTCATGGCAATACATTCCCAATCCAGATAAAGAAAATATATATTAGAATTAATTTGATATTTACATTGCATAAGTTTATAGTTTAAAGTATTACTGACCACTTAACTCTTGAATCAAAAGTTCTGTTTCGCAACATCAGGTGCATTAAACAGATTGGAATAGGAGCTGGTCTTTGGAAGTCAATCATATCGTTATTACAGAGGCATAAAATTGACTGCTCCGTTATTGCAGTATTGTATGAAACAATAACTGTTTTCACAATTAAACACATATTTGCTGTGGGAATTTAAAGACAAATGTTATTTATTGTGCGTTTCAGTAACAGCAAGTCAGAGTGAAGTTAGATTGCCTGTAAATTCAGCATTTACTATTTATTTACAGTTTAATTTGACACGATAATCAATTCTTCTTTACTTGGTGAAGGTTTTTTTTTTAGCAGAAAATACACTGTCATAATTTCATTTTCTTTTGTCATTGTAAGCGAGCTTCCACAAGAAGTGCTTCACTGCTAAACAACCCTCCCAGGCAGCAATGGCAGCATAATTAGGTCTCTGCAGACTTGTTCCAAAAGCATTTAGTGCAAAGGCGTAATCTCCTGTCATGACATAATAATGGGGTCCCCACGGGCCAGCTCAGAGCTGGCTTTGACACTGCAACGGCAAGAAAATGACTTCACAGGAGACCTGGCTGGGCTTGGGACAAAGAAAGTCCTGCCCCTCAAAGCCCTGTCGGTGCTCTGTCCCCATGGCCAGACTTGAAGACTCCATCATCTGTGGGGCTTTCAGATTTCAGCCTTTATATTTTTCAAATCCTGCATTAGTGCACAGCTCTGAACTCCATATAAATTTTAATTAACTGCCCTTACACTTTGGTCAGACAGAACAAACCCTCTGGGCCTGAGATCCAAGGACACCCCACAGCCTCAGGCCCCAAAAAGTATAAACAAAAGTGAACTGGGGGAGAACAAACTGGAGGAATATGACTTCATGGCCTGAAGTAATTGGAAGATTAACACCTGATATGAAAATAGATCAGACTTATTTCTGTCTGAAAAACATCTTGGGTGTCGCCTCTGTAAGGCTCTGACTGCCCAAGGTGTATCCACTGCAGGCCTTTAATCAATACCCACTTTATTCTCTTGCTCTTGTCCAGCCTCTCTTCTAGGCAGCCATTCCATGGCATCATCTGGATGCAGAGCACAGCAAACCAAGGCTCCTGGCTGCTGAAAACCCCACCGGTGAGAGGCTGGGGCTCAGGAGCTTTGCTGCTCACACAACTCTTTATTTCTAACCAGAGTCACCCTGTGAAATCCCCTCTAGGCCCTAAAACAACCATGGTAGGACAAAACCCCCAAGTGCTTTCTCCAAGTCTGCCAACTCCTAACGTTTTATGTCTAAGTTTTAGGTGTAAAGAAGAAACAGGATATGGAATCATGGAATGGTTTGGGTTGGAAAGGAGCATTAAAGACCTCCTGATTCCACACCCTGCCACGGGCAGGGACACCTTTCACTATCCTAAGCCTCATCCCACCTGGCCACTTCCAGGGATGGGGTAGCCACAACTCATGAATATGTTGAATATCACTCATATAACTTTCTTCCTCTTGTACTCAAGAGTTATTCTCTTCAACATTAATAAAAGGGATTTCTTAATAATTTTCACAAACCTAAATTGATAAGAAATTTAAATAAATTTAATAAGAACATTAAAATAGTTCTTATCCCATGTGTGCTTAGAAGCAGCCTTTGTTTTACTAGCTCATGTTTCATTTTTCAAGACTTCAGAAAGTATTCGGTATGAAGGTTTTAATTGTTTAGCACAGATGTAAGAAGCAGGGTGGCTTCAAGTCAGCAAAATGGAATGCTGAAGTACCTTGTTGAAAATGAAAACAAATTAATTTTACAACAGCAACTGAAAAATAAAATCTCTGCAACATAAAGGAAAATTTTATTGTCACAAATACCTAACAGCTCCTTCTGATTTACCTTGAACACATTTTTACTACTTTAATTGGAAAACAGCTAAAAACTTCTCTTACAATTAAGTGATGCAAATATTCAGCTTTCTTTAAACGGCCTCGGGAAAGAAAGCAGAAATTTTGGAATGAAATCCTTTCCAGGCTATTTCCTATGATGAAATAACAAAGAGGATACTATAAAAATTATTGTGTAATTACCATCAGAGGCCAGAGAAGCCCATGGGTTGCAGAATTATTGTCCCATAAGAGGTGAGAAAACCATAAATGGTAACTGAATGGGTGTCTATTCTGTGATTACATGAAATGACAGTAAAAAAGAATTGAAGATTTCCATGTTCTGACCCTTATGAGCACAAGTCCTGACAAGGGTAATTCAAGGAGACAAATGAGAATCAGCTGCTTCCATAAGTGGTGATGGAGCCACAGAGCCAGATGGACACTGAGAAGCAGCTCCCTGCTCCAAAGCAGAACTACAGGAAATTGTCACTCACCTTTCACTATGCACAATAAAGAAATTGATCTGGAGCCACAAATATAAAATTGATTTTTTCACCCTATAAATTGTAAATTATGTTTAAAACATATGGGATAGATTAGAGACAGGAATAAAGCTGTGTATTAATGACTGTATAAATATCAACTACAGGAATAGCATCAGTTTTTGGGGCAAACAAGTATTATTGTCATGTAACATGCAGTAAATGTAGGGACCTCAGAGATATCTCATGAAGTAACGTGTGAAATTTGTCCCCATAGACATTAGACTTATTCACATTTAGAGCTGATTTTTTGTGTGGTTTAATCATTGTGAGGAAGGCTCCACTTACCTGTCACACAACTCCACCATCGTCTTTGTTATGTACACCTTGAAGTATTTCTTTCTCCCAGTGTTCACTCATACCCTGTAAACAAAAATCTGCGGGTTGTCCCTTGCTGTCATCAAAGATTTGGTCTTTCCAACACAAAGGTGTCCAGTCTGTCAACAGAGTGAGCACTGAGCTCTCCTCTGCCTTGTCCACCAGGAATATTCTGGGAAAGATAAATCTGCAGCCTGTTCCTCTGTTTATCTCATTAACATCTCGGCCTCAGTTTACAGTGATTCCTTTTATTTCCCAAAGCTATTTTTTGTTTGCCTTCATGCCCAAGATCACCTCCCTGTTCTCCCACCCCCTTTGGGTGTGTTTATTTCTGACCTCTGCATCCCTCCATTGCTGCACTTCCGACCAAGTGCAGTCAGACTTTCCCACATGGAACCTGCTCTGGCTGTTTCTAAGGGACTGCTCTGATGATTTCCTCTTTCTTTATTTTTCCCTCTCTGTGTTAAACACAATCATTAGGCTGCTGATTTCCACAACTTTTTAACATCTATTTTACCTCTACCCACTGGAAATGTGTGGAGGAGACAAAGATGTGCAGCAACAGGAAATTCTGGGCACTCGAAATTCTGGTTAAATATTAGGATTTTGACTTTCTTTTTTTCCTCCAGAAGTGTGGTCAAACACTGACATGTGACCCCCAGATGCTGAGGAATCACCATCCCTCAAGAATTCCAACTTGCTGGAACAACCTGCCCCAATCTTCTCTGCTGGGTGTGAGGGGCAGAAGGGGGAGGAAGAAGTGACCTCCTAAGTGCCTTCCAAGCTGGAATGAAATAGATATTCTGCTGATGCAAAAAAATATAATAAAATTGAAGTGATGAGTGCCATAAATGCCTCTGTTACAAACTATAATGAATACAAAATGACTGGACAAAGCCCCATAATGTGATTGCTTTTATACCCCAGTTTTATTTTCACTTATCTACTGCTCACATTAAGGGCTGTAACTTAACCCTCCACACTGCCAGCACACGGAGTATTTTTTCATAATTTTCTTTTGGATCATCAGTTTTCCCCACACACACAAACTGCAAGCAAATACCTTTACAGCTTTGCAACAAAAGGAATTATTCTAGATACACCAGCTTAGAGCAGATCTTTATATCTTTTGGGCCTTTGACTCAGTGCCATAGAGTGTGCATTTCATGAAAATAAATAGTATTTACTGTGATGTAAATCGAGAGGATATTTCCTAGGCATGGTATGAACAAGAGCCAGAAGTCTTCCATTTTTATGCACCTTTAACATTTTTTTTTATATCAGCACGTTTCTCATTCTGGCCATCTCTGACAGGTTTCAAATTATAATGTTCTTTTTTTATATTCTCAACACAGCAATCAAATCTTTAGACCTTGAGGAGAAGGAGGAAATTAAGGCCATTAACATGTTAGAGAATTGTTTGATTTACTCATTATAAATTATTCTGAAGCTGAGCAGCTCATAAGACATGCCCAAAGGGAAGACAAATTTTGATTGGCAGTGTCAAAAAAAGTCAAGGACATGGAGAGGTTTTGTTAATAATTACTAAGTGCCATTAAAAAATGCCGTGTGCTGTCTCTCCCAAAATCAGGGTGATTCTGGTCCATAATTTCCCAGCTAGCAAACACAGTAAGACCTGAATCTTTGATTAAAAGATAGATTATTTGCTGCAAAGCTTCTCTTAATAATGGTAAAAGATGAAAATATTTCTAAAAACCAGTCAAGCTGGAAAAACAAACTTGAAGATCTCAAAACCCCTCAGACACAAGTTCAGAGGCAGCTATGCAAGGAGGCCTGTTTATCATGGTTTCCTAAATCTCATTTTTTCCTCACTATATAGACAACTTTCCACCAATTATCAAAAATACAACACAAACACCAGCTGCCAGCAGGACCTTCTCAGAACCCTGCCTTTACCTTGTAACCCCTGTTAAGGGATGGTTAAAAGCACAAACCCTAAATCCCTGTGCCAAGCATGGCAGTCTGACTGTGCCCATTAAATGTGGGAACTTCCAGAAAAATATTTCCTTATGCAAGCAAACTGTGCAAAACCTCAGTTTTCAGGAAAACAAAATCCTCAATATCCTAGGGAAGGAAGGAAGAACAATTTTGCCATCCCTCCACCTGAACTAAGCCTAAAACCTTACCTGAAAAACCCAGGTGACAGGCCTTGCAGATGGAATTACTCAAACTGAGAGCTTTCACTAAAAATTCAGACCTTCCCAGTTTTTGGGAGGGGTTCTGTCCTTTCAGTGCCAAGCAGGGCAGATGAAACAGGAGTCCTGTGCCTCTGGGTTGGTGTGTGATGCCCTCCTGGATCCCAGCACTGGGGTTTGCTTTCCTTCCTTAGGAGCTGAATGCACAAACTCTAAACATCATGGGATGGAAAACAGGGAAAAGAGACCATCCAAGCACCTCTTTCCTTATTGCTATTACAAAACTCTTCACTCCAATGAAGAGGGAATGTGTGCATATTTGAATAACATTTTTCTTTATTACTGGTACAAACTATACTAGGGCAGCCAGCTAGAAAGTCAAGGCTAGAATTTTTTTTCCATGTTCTCCTGCACTATTCCCCCCTTGCAGGCAATTTTCCCCTCTAGCAACTTTAAAGCCCTGCTTATTTTCTGAAGCCACCTTGATGTGTGTGTGTCTTTCTTAAATAAATAAAAAGCAGCCCAGCTGCCCCCTTGGGTCTGGCACAATGGCTCAGTGACATCCTGGGAACAACTGAGGACTGCCACAGGGTTCTCTCCTCATTTTCAGCAATAGAAGTTCACTGCTCTGTTAGAATTAAATATACTTTACAGGGGGGTTCCTACGGATAGAAATTTTTAAAGCCAGGGAAGATCAAAATTTCTTTCTGGCACTGAAAAATATTTTTAATTTGTATTAGAAAAGTCGTGTTGTTCTTTTACAGCTGGAGCTGTATTATAGCAGACCACTAAAACTACAGAGTAGCTTCATCAAGGTTTTTTTGTTTCATTTTTACAAGATCACAGATAATTAACATTTTATTTTGAAAGCATTTTTTCTTTATAAAAAAGCGAGTAATCATTAATTTTTAATGCACTGAGCTAAGGATTTGTCTTTGATACCATTACCACAGACACTGCATGTCTGTAAATTTGAAGTGATAGGACAGCAAATACCTTCAGAAGGACAGACACTGCCTTTGAAGTCAGTGTATATATGGTTTAACATAAATGTAATTTCACAGCAAACTGCCTTTTATTGTTCACTCTTGTTTTGTCCTGACACTCAGTGTCTTGTAAAAAACATTCTGAACTTTGATATAAATAAATAATGTAATGCTTTCCTTTAAACTCTTTGAAAATAAACTAAATAGAGACAGGCAAGTGGGATAAGGAACAGAGAATTCCATGAATTGCAGTGTCCAGCACACCCTGAGAAGCACCAGGTCTGCCACGTCTGATGGCCACTCTGTTTAAAGCCATGGAGCAGATTTCCAGCCCTTTAAAAGGCTGCAGTGCAGCAATTTTTCTTTATCTGAACACTTTTTGTAGGTCATGTTCTGTTCTACCATAAGCAAAAATTGCCATAGTGTTGCTTTTGAAATGTTGGGGTTTTTTTTCTTTAAACCATGTAAAAATATCAATTTTAGCAGTTAATATGGAACAAGAGCAATTATATTCTTCACCATTTCACAATAAGCTTTTAATTTTATTCTTTTGAAAGAGAGGGGCATGTCTGCTTCCAAAGTCTGCGAGCTCAGGAATCAAAGAGGGAGCCCACTGTCACAGAAAGGAGAGAAAATCTGGCCAGCAAAAAATTGCAATTAAGACTGAGCTTCCCTAAGGCAAGACAGCCTTTTGTCATCAAATAAAACATAGACAGCACCATGTAAGTGACCTAAGAGTGCTGGCTCATTAAAAACCTGCATATGTATGATATTTATGATGGAATGATTATTGCAGAAGTGTAATGAAAATAGAGAATTTCTATCTCTGTTAAGGACTTTGTCATTTCTACAGCAGCCGTGCTTGCAGAAACACAGCCTGGGACAGCATTGCCAGGATCCAACCTTCAGGAAAGAAAAACAAAAGGATTGTGCAAATGTCCCTCAGTGAGCCCTGAATTCAGGCTGAAGGTGACCATACGACCGTGATTATTAAACTGAAAGAAATAAATCTGAGCTTAAAAGCGAAATAAGGGAATGTAAGGTGGGAAATGAAGTTGTGGATGAATGGATGAAGTTCCCAGAGAAGCTGAGGCTGCCCCTGGATCCCTGGAAGTGTCCAAGATCAGGTTGAATGGGGCTTGGAGCACCCTGGGACAGTGGGAGGTGTCCCTGTCCATGACAGGGGTGGCACTGGATGGGATTTAAGGTCCCTTCCAAAAAAAAAAAAATGTCCTGGAATTCTGTGGAGGGGAATATACAACAGGGTAAAGACACATGGTCTACATGGGGAAGATGACAAAACATGTCTGTACATTTACCCTCAGAAATCCAGGGAAAAGTCTGATTGTTTGGGGTTTTTTGAGCAGGTTCTACTCACTCACATGAACTGAACTTTTAGAGTTCTCATCAGGACACAGGGACAGGGTACAGTTCTTCAAGGAGAATGAGGAGCGCAATCTCTGCGGGCCCCATCAGTCCTGCCCAATTCAAAGACCTGAAAAAACCCCAATTTTCCCTTTCATTGTCACTCAGCCTTGCCTTGGCTGGGAAATGGCAAATAAACCTCTCTGACTCCAGTTGTGAGACTCCAACAGCAAAAGCTGTGTTCCCATGAAGAGACCAAAACTCCCAAGACATGAAAACTCAACTTCCTTCTGGTTGGCATTAAACAATCACAAAATGTTAACACAAGGGTTGGAACTCTCTTCCTTTTGCTGATGGTTTGAGATTCTGGGCCAGCCCTGAGCTCAGAGCAGCCTCACCTGATTCCCACAATGGCAGTGAGGTGGCAACGGGGCCAGAGTTGGATGCGACTGATGGAACACGACGGGCGTGAGAAATCAAATGAAAGCCAACATTGCCCTTGATTTGATAGCTGTGATCAGCTTGACACGGAGTTGGTTCTCTGAATTCCTGGCTAACTTGAGGGTGGAAATGTTGGTTAGTCAGGAAAGTTTCCAAATTTTTGAAGTAACAATAGTTCTGGTCCAGCGTATTTCATTGATAAAATGATCAGCAACCAGGCACTGCTCGCAGAAATATTTCCCACTTGGGCGTCATGACTGATCACTCATCCTGTTACATTATTTTTATTTTACACAACAAATCTTCCATCAGATAAGAGCAAGGAATATGCATATTTTCTACCACAACATCTTTAACTAATTTTAGTTTTATTTAGTTTTCTTAATGTCTTTTATGAATATATTTTCTCAACGGATGCAGAGATTAATTTTCACGCCTGCAGCAAATCATGTGAATATTGCACCTAACACACCAACTGTAAGTGCAAAATTTTACAGGGATAACAAAGTCAGCAAGGATTATTAAAGTTTTATCCTTGTTCTGCTGTGAATAATTTAAATTCCAGAGATTTTGCTAATAGCTTAGATAAATATTTAACACTTCTGATTTTCTGTTTAGACATTCTTCTAAATATAATACAAAAAATGGTAAATAATATAGCATCTACTGCAATTACAACCTACTTTACTAACATAAATATTCCAAAAAGCAAGGCTCTCTCATATTATTATTGGAGATGAATATTGGAAGTTTAGACAGAGAAAACTATTGGACAGAATTACCAACTCCTTATCTCGATTATATATATTTATTTATTTGTACCTGGAAATAAAAGTCATTAATCAAACACTTTGTAAAGGTTTACAGCAAAGGTTTTTTTAGAATCTCCCCCTCTCCATTTATTGAGGATATTCTGGTTTAAAAACCTTTATTGAGGAAAGGTTATTAGCAGAACTAGGAGTAAAAGGATTTATTGACAATATTCTGTTTTAAAAGTGCTCGTTGAGTAAAGGTTATGACTAGAACTAGGAAACTATAAAAGCAGAGAACTGGATTTTAATAAATATATTAATTTGAACTACATATTACAACCCCAGAATCTCCCACTGTTTTCAGCTGATGCCACTTTTGAGCAGCAAAGTTCGATAAACACGTCCAGCTTGTGATCAAGCTGACAAAATAGAAAGTTTCACCTGCAAAGTGCCAAAGATTCCACCACCTGCTGTCACTGCTGTAAACATTTAACAGCTTTCAGAAATATTCCCCTATTTTTGCTCTCATAAAAGTTCTGGTTCTGCAGAGCCCTGGTTTCATGGGGGCCGATAATCAAAGCATCCAATTCATGACTTTTTATACTTCTGTTCAAATGATATGAGGAATTTCTGAAGAGTTGTTTTTCCTCTTCTGTAGGAGCACTATTTCCCCTGCATCCAGGTAAATAGCTGGAGATCTAAAAAAGGCAATTGAATTTTGATGTCTTAAAGGACTTACCTGAAAGAGGAAAACTGTTTTCAATCTTCAGAAGCAGACACAAACCTGGTTTCAAATGTTACATTTTTATATACTCTGCAATTTATTCTTATAAATGATGGATCTGCTTCCAGAAAGTGACAGAATTCCTTAATGTAAAAGCTGAGCTTCAGTTTGATGATCTGTACTCTCCATCTGCCATTTATATAACATACAGATAAAAAACCCTGAAAATTATCATGCTAAAGAATGGAAATAATACCTTAGGATGATGTCATGAAATTAATTTCAACTGCCGTGGAATTGAAAAAGCAGGAAAAAAAAGAATAAACCCCAAAAATATTAAGTACAAATAGTAGAGCACCATCCAATGCATAAAGAAACTCTTCATCCATGACCTGCAGTTAAGATTTTTATAGTTTCGGTATCTGATGAAATTTATTCCTGATACATAATTGATATTGAATTTCTCCATGATAATCCCATTTATGTCTAATAAATTATGGATATTGATTCCATTTAGATCCTTAAATAAATAAATAAATAAACAAACAAACAAACATACAGGTTTACTGTAGATCTGAAAGTTTTCAATGAAAAAAAAAACCAACCAAACTTACTCAGGTACAGCAGATATGGGATGACACAATAATAATATCACTTATAACAGAGACTTTATATGGAAGAAATTAGCACTAAGATCTAAAAAAGTTAAAAGAGTCCCCCCAAACTGAAAAAATTTAAGAGTTCTAGACAGCAGATGTGTGTAAAAACAATTATGATCAGCTAATGAAATCAATCAAATATATTTCTTAGCTTGTAATGAAGGTAAATATTGTATTTGTACATTTTTATGTAAATATTTTTCCAGCTGGAGGCTCTCAACTATAAAATATAATGTTACATATATTAGAGGAGCTTTGCACATTAAAATAAATAAAAAGGGACATTAGAATTGGTTTAAATTTTTAGTATTAAATTTGTTTTATTTTTTGTACTCAGAGACTTTAGACAGCAGCACAGCCGTATCAGTCCTCTGTAAAAGGACCACAGAATCTCAAAATTCAGTTTCAAGTTAAACCCCAAAGTTTCTGACTATCATGTTCACAGCTGTGGGTTCTATTTTAGTTTATGCAACATGCTGTAATTCCTATTTCATTTCCTTTCCAAGATGGTCATTTGCATTTTCTGTCAGTAGAGTCCACACCAAGTTGTGCATTTCAAAGGACATCAACACAACAGAAGAACCAAGTCCTACCAGAAGAAAGGGAGACACAATCAGAGGTTTCCCAAGTTTGCAATGGATTTATTGCATGATGAAACAACTCCCTGCTTCGGAAGAAATGGGCAATAATGCACCTTGAGCTGCTCCAGGGAGAGAAGGATTTCAGCGCCGAGCCGCCTAATTACATGCTAATTTTTATTAGACAAAACTCATATCCTGTGTGTGCAGCTTGGGACTGATGGGCAAAATAAAAGATTTGTGGAAAGCTCCTGCAAGAGCAGGGCACATTTTAATGCTTTAATGGGCAACTACTGCCTAATGTTTCCTCGTGTTCTTCTCTTTGTAAACTTTATGCTGACCTTCGAAACGGGAGATGGATCAATAGCGTTTTATAAGACTATAAAACTGTATGAAACACTCAGTCAATACTGTATTTTTATCACGCTCGTGATCTAATGCAGGTCTGTACATCAAACAACCCTGAGTGCAACGGAGCAGGCTCGAAAGTTTGTTTAAAGATATTAATTTGGCCAACACCAAATTTGCTGAATGCTAAAAGTTTTTGTCAGCCCAAAGGCACCCAATTGTCCATAAAATGCCCCTAAGCAAAAAGGATCAAACTGATGCAAACTCAAATTGTCCAAATCCAACTAAATGTGGGACATTTTATATGTGTGCTTTAATGCTTCTTTCTGAACTAACTCAATTTTCATATGAAGAAAAGTACTGATTGTACTTAATTAATTGTACTGGTACAATTTAATTCCTGAATAAATTGTATGGAGATTTACCATAAATAAATCTTTCTTTGCTCTTGTATCACAGTTTTTAATTCACAGAAGCTCTCTGTGTTTTTGTAAAACACACATAAACACAAATGAACATTAATAAATAAACATGACTTGAAAAAAACATAATAGCAAAGCAGAAGAAAAGAAAAAGAGGAACACAAGATTATTTGCTTATCTTGCAAGGAAAAACAAAGATAAATAAGTAGCTGTAATTAGAATTTGTGATTATTTCTGAAAAGCTCTTGCATTCCAGGTGCAAGGATGAATAAAACCCTTTGGAAGAGAACATCTCTATGACCTTCCCATCAGAAGGAAAGCAATTAGGCCAACTCCTCTCACCTCCCAGAACAAAAGATCTCTCCATCTTTATGGCAGAGCCAGCTTTCCTTGGGCCCAGGATCAAATCTGAATCTTGAATCCTCTCCAGCACTGGCTTTATCACAGGGAGCCTGATTTAGAGAATCTTGGATGACACATCTTTAATCAGAACTATTTTCCTCTGCTGGCCAAGGCTTTCATCCTCCCAATTGTGAGCTGCTCCCCATCCTTTCTGCAATTAACACCCATCTAAGCCCTGGAGTTGCAGGGATAATGCTCAGCTTCAAGGGCAAAACCATTTTATTGCCCTCAGCATGAGAAATCTGTACACATGAAATGTATCCCTTGTAAGAGAAATCCCCACACGCCCCACCTCTAAAGAGAAAAGTATTTCTTTTGTTCAAATAAAGCTGCAAAGGCAATCTCCAAACAAACATTCAGCCAGATCAATAGCTAGAAATTGAATAGAACAATGTCTCATGCTGCTTTATAGAATTTTCAAAAGATTTTAACCACACAAACCCAACTTTTCAAGTTCCACCACTGGGATTTATGGTCTCATTGCCTGACTCTAGGAAAAAAAAAAACTAACAAAGATCAGGCTCACATACTAAAATTTAAGAAAAAAAAAAAAAAGTGCTGGATGGTCAAAAAATATCAGGGACTTAAACTTAAGCCTAGAAAAGTAAGGGCTATCCAAGTTAGGCTCAGGTGATTTTGTTTACCTTGGAGAACTTCAGAGCTGAAAAGTATTTTTTTAATGCCCAGGTGCAACAGTTGTAATTCCTCTTTACTAAGATCTGAAAACATATCTTTAAAAATGGAAATTAACAAGCACATATCCATGAAAAGACATTTCCCACAAATTTTTAGGGGAATATTGTTATTTATTTAATGATTTTTTTTTTCACTTGACTAGCAATATATTATAATCTTTCTCTATAAACATGATATCAATCTTGTAATTTTCTAGAGCGAAAAAGCAGGAAATAGATATTTTGTATATTAACTCCTGGCCTACAAGATGTGTCTTAGACATTACATTTATGGCGAAAAGCAATTTTGCTCCATCACATGGAAAGAAACAGCATGAAGAAAAAGACATCAAATTGTAATTCTTATCAAAGTATCCAAACATAGCAAAAAAAAAAAAAAAAAGAAAGAAAAAGAAAAGAAAGGAACACCTCTTTTCAATGGTTTGTTTTTCCTTGTAGAAAATACCTTCAGGCCTGAAATTTATCTCAATTTATTCTACAGGTCTAGAAGAGCTCTCCAGTTCCTGAGAAGTTGGAAGAATAATTTCCCTCTTCCCCAGGAGCCCAGAGTCCTTCCAGGTGTGGTTCAGTTTTGCTGTCACCTGTCTGGTTATGCAAACCTGCTGTTCTCCAGAGCAAACCCAGATGTTCCAGAGACTGCAGAATTCCCAGAACATGTCACAGGTGAGGAAAACAGATTTTCAGATGAGGGGGTAGGAATATGGGGCTCCCAGGTTTGGATCCCAGCACTGTGTACCTGTCTGGAATTCTCCTGCACATTTCTTTTTCAACAAATTTGCCTCAAAAAAGCACCAATCCTGCAGGCTGCCAGATCCACAGTCAGGATTCTTCTGAAAGAAAGGGATATGAAATTTGTCTTTATCAGCTGTGCATCATCACAGGCAGTCTCACAGTGAGAAATGTTCCTTCTTTTGAAAATATAGGGATTTTTTAAAATATGTAACAAAAATTAAAAGAATGAAAGAGTCAACATTGTTTAATAATCCAGAAGAAGGCCGTTCAAACAGAAAACAGGAGCATGCACAGAATTCCCCATGTGCAGAATTCCACATCTGATACAGGATCCCCTGTATCTCCATGGCATGGAGACTTTAATTCTCACCAGGAAAGATGCAGCTCAAACATTTACAACTGCCTAGGTTGGAGAAATAAGTAGGAAAAGACAAACTATAATGAAGAATCAAGAGGAGTGACAGACTGGGATGATTATGTTTAATTACTGTACATGACAATGACTTTTTTTCCCCCGTCTTTCACATATAAATGTTCTCTCTTTTTTTTTTTATTTTTCTTTTTTTTTTTTATTTTGCTCCTCAAATCTAATTGCAAAGAATGGGAATTGTTTTGCTTCCTGCAACAAAACAAGTTTGGGTTTTGTTTGCTTTCTTTTTCTCTCACAGTTTAATTTACTTTATATTTGCAATCATTGCAAAGAATCTCAGAAACGCATAATTTCTTGACTTTTTTTTTTCCTTTAAATATCTCAGGGGAGATTCTACTTTTATAATAGGAGATGTGAACAAATAAGTCATCAGAAAACTTGTCAAACTTGAAAGTCTCAGGCTCCATCTGTGGAAATAAGTACAACCTACTCTTGTCTCTTATAATTAGGTCTATTGATTTATGTGTTTTGTTTTACTCGCATTTCATACAATTATAAACAGATGAGAAAGCAGCAAGGGGAAACAGAAAGAAAGCAAATAAAGTGGTTTAGCATAAATAAAATACCTAGCAGAAATCTAAATCATTATTATGGTGTAATGTAATATGATCTAGTCTTAATTATTTCTAGCTTGTTTTACCTGGGCTCTTGCTCTTTAAATGTTTCCAAGGCCATGGGCAGGGACACATTCCAGGGATCCAAGCCCCATCCAGCCTGGCCTTGGACACTTCCAGGGATCCAGAGGCAGCCACAGCTTCTCTGGACGCCCTGTGCCAGGGCTTCACATCCTCCCAGGGAGAAATTTGTGAATATCTGAGGTGTCCCTGGAGCCTTCTCTTCTCCAGGCTGAACATCCCCAGCTCTCCCAGCCTGGCTCCATGGAAGATGGATTTGTTCCAGCAGCTCCTTGTCCTTTTTGTGTTGGAGCTTTTGGAGCTGGAGCCGCCCTGTCTGAGCTGAGAGCTCCAGCTCGAAAGCTCCTCACCCATGGACACCCCACGTCCTTCTGCCCTCACACTCTGACACTTTCAGTTCGGAGTTCATTCAATGATAACTATCAGACATTTTGAGATTAAGGCCAACTTCAGTAAATATTCCTCAAAATAATAGATTTCGTACAGCACACAAGGAACAAAACCCTACAGAGGTGTTTAAATGACCATCAATATTCTGTTCTTAATACCTTTTTAAAATCCAGTGTAACTACCTAACTCAAAATGTAACAGAACTATTTGTAAGCTGAATGACAGGTGGCTGGAATTGAATTGACTTCTATAACCGGAGCTCTCCTCCCTGGGTAGGTATATATGAAAATGGAGTGCACTTACGGATGTCAGGCTCTGCTTTCTTCCAGAACTACACACTTTTTTCTGGAAGTAAAATCAATGCAATAAATCAATACCTTTCCAAAGTACACAGCTGCAACAGCAAGGCATCACTGTCTTCACATTGCAGTGCAATGACTGGAAAATATTCCTAAACTTTCATTTTGGAACTAAAATATGAGGTTTTTTTGCTGCTATGTTTTTAGATCTCTAAGGGTCTATGGATATAAGCCTTGCTCCAGCACATCAAACCTCAGAGATCTGATAATGTTGGAGTGCAGTCACCAAAATAATAACAACAACAACTTTCCACTTTCCTCCCACAAAATTTTAGCTTAGACCTTTTAGTCTGGAAATGCAGCAATTCATTCCTCAATTCTCAATTTAGGGCTGAAAATCTTACTTTTTCTCTCATTCAGTCTCTAATTAACACACTCATTCCGTGATGACAGACTTGGAATATTTTTAGTTATTCCTGCTACAAGCTTCTAGGCACTACAGCTGTGTAGAGCATGTATTTCCTCATTAAGGCAGTGGTGATACAAGCACCATTTAAACGTGTGAATATGTAATTCAGGAGTACAGGGATTAGTTATCTGGCTGAAAACTCATGAATACATATGAAAACAGTGATTACCTAAAAAGATCCTTCGCAGGTTTCTAATGTAAATGTGTACGTTCCCAAATTACTTGGAATGATATGAAATAGAGCTGGCTCCCTTGAGAGGCAAAGTTGCTGTTCCATAAATTGTTTCAGGACTGTGTTTATTATCACTTTTTTTTAGCAGAGTGGATGATTCTCTATCAAAACTTGATAAACATTCATTATAGCTGCATCTATTACAGCAGCAAAAGTCTATCTAATATTTCTGCATGACATTTATATTCCAGGAGCTTACTGTGTCAAATGAAAAAAACACCTTGTTTTAACAAAGCAGGTAAACACATTTTCCAGGATCTAAATCCCTTACATTTTAACGTGTATAAAGCACCTTCCATAGAACGCTCCTGCTTACTGTAATTAAAATTTAACATAAAATATGATCATCTGCAACCATATGCATAAATTATTATTAATTGTACAGTGTGAGTGGGAAATATGAGATCTGACTGAAAGATTGAGCCCAAACTACTGCAGAACTGTAAGAAAAAATATTGGAACAGATTTCAAGGTGAACTAAACCTAAAAGCAAGAGATGTCCAGGAAGGCTGGTTGTCATTTTGGGGGTTAAATAAGGAGAAGAGGTGAAGTATCAACCCCAAAATAAAATAAAGAAGCATCCTGAAGTCCATTTATCTTCCTGGTGTTTCCT
Organism: Petroica traversi; assembly: GCA_025920805.1. Lineage (NCBI taxonomy): Eukaryota > Metazoa > Chordata > Aves > Passeriformes > Petroicidae > Petroica > Petroica traversi. Next base: position 3,192,288 of record JAHLSL010000024.1, on the reverse strand, counting down.
GTGAGGAACAAACCTGTGGAGGAACAGCAGGGAACTCCCATCTATAGGGAGAGGTGTTGTGTGTGAGGAACCCCCAGCCCTGGGAGCCAGAGACAAGGACCATGAGCCACAGCAAAAGGGATGAGCAGGAGGCTGATTTTGGTGTCTGGGATGTGCAGCCTCCTCAGTTTTGCTCCTCTGGGGTGACCTGGGACTTCACTGAAGTGCCCAAGTGCAGGAGCTCACAGAGAACAAAACACAACCAAGAGCAAAAGCACCACGGCCAAGAGACAATCACCAAACAGCATTGCTGCCCTAAGTGCATCACAAATGCATTAAAATCAACAACATTCATTTATTTTGTGCCCTTCGCTGCAAAACTGACAGCAATTTGGGCAATACCAGTTAAGAAAATGGGACATATATGATATTTCTGCTCTCATAATAATGTAACAGGATATTTGAGCTTGGTAGAACTGTCAGCTGTTCAAATTACATATAAATTACCTCTTTCCAAATATTTGACAGGAATAGACCTTTAAAATGTGCTTGCAGCCAACATTTCAACAACAATTTGAGGTTAAATTGCAGTTGAATGAAATCCTCTCAGTGTTTTAAGTAAGAAGGAGAAATTGGACAGTAAGTGGCTGCTCAGGACTCTCAGCCAAAGTCTAGGCTAGGATACATAGGATTATACTTACATTTATTTCCCCTAGAGTCTCTGGGTTTTTGTTTTTGTTTTTTTTTATTTTATGACAGCAACCAAAATATGCACTCAAAGGATTAAAAGTGCTTTTCAAGGTTAGTGCAGAAATTGGAGTTTGTCAGAAGATGGTGCTGTTAGGCTGTTTTTATATAGGAAAATTACTTTTATTTACTAAAATGAGTTTAATCTGTGTGGAGACCCCAAATTGTTGATTTGTTTAAAACATGAACTTTTTAAAAAATAAATAAATAATTTTGCATTTGTTAAGGCAGAGCTTGGACCTTGAACTACTTTGCTGAGTGTGTACTGATGCACTCAAGAAATCTTCTCTCAATGGGATTGAGTTTTGTTTCTGACAAATTAAATAAAATGTAAGTGCACAGCTATCCTAGCTAAACCTGGGATAACAGGCATGACTTCACACATCACAATTTTTTTCCAATTATTGGATGTATCACAGGTAAGTTTATTAATAATTTCATGTTAGCAGTGAAGTGACTGCAGGGACTGCAAGGCCAATGTCAGAGAGTTCCATTAAATGCACAAAGAGCTGAGCATTGTTGAGGGCATCCAGAGGAAAGCATCTGAGGAAAAATTCCAGTAACAAATCCATACGAACATCAAAAATTGTCCTTATAAGAAATCTACATCTGGAGCTCTTCTGTTGAAAATGCAATCTTACCGGATCTCCAGCAATTCCCAAGAGCTATTCTATGTGAATACTTCTAAAAGAATGATTTCAAACCTTATTTTTTTCCCTTCATTATTTGTCTGATATTTAATGATAAGTTTTCTTCATAGCAGATTTCAATAAAGAGGAAACTTGATCAGCTGCTGTGGGGTGGATATTTGCAGCTTTTTCCTCTTACTAAACACTTGAAACATATTTCCAATTTCCTGGCTGAAATAAAGCTCTGTCTTTAAGACCAGATCAGAGGGAAGATCTGCTTAAGAGACTCTTGCCTTGGAGAGAGGGAAGTGGGCACTTGGGGAAGGAAGCCTAAGAACAAAGCAAATAATTCTGGTTCTTTCCATGGCTCCCTGCAGCCTGCAGCTTCCAGGCTAATCTGAACACTTGACTCACTTGTTCTCTTGGCTCAGCTGCTTGGAAAGCTGTGCAGTATTGGAAAAGAAATAAAATCACTACGAAGAATTACAAGAACTGAGCACTGTCTTCTTTCCTTCCTGTTAGAATAAGAGGCTTTGAAAAGTCAGATTTAAGATGCCACAAAATAGTGGCAAGCAAAAAGGCAGGGGGTTGCTATCTTATGTTATCTTAGGGTGATGTCTCTCTCAAAAATTGTGTTTTGTTCTTTGGAATTCTCTGATCTGACTAACAAATAAAAAACACATAACAAACCCAGACACATAAAATTCTGCAATAGCACTTGCAAACAGGTTTTTCTGTGAGCATCTGGGACTTCGAAAAACCTTTAATTTTTGAGAAAGAAAATAAAAAAGACATTCAAGGAAGCTAAAGAGTAAGATCTGACAGAGCAAGAAGAGTCAGAGAATTGCACAGGGCATCTACCCTTCCATCAGAGCAGGAATGGGGACGAGACAAAGAAAGAACAATCAGAGCTTTGCTCAGAGGTTTTCTCCTAAAACTTTGTCCTTGGCATCACCTTCTATTTCTGCTTAGAAAACCTCCTCTCTGCCTCTGTCCTTCCCTCCATAAAATGACATTTTCCACCTGTACACTCAGATCCTGAGCTGTTCCGGCTGAATATTCCAGCTATTCCAGGTCCTGCTCCCTCACCTGCAGAGAGCCTGGGAAGCTGGCACTGACCTTGGCTGCTCCTTGGGCTCTGCTGTGAAGAGCACAATTAATAACATCTCCTCCAGGGCTTTCCTTCACTTGGAAGTCACACCAAGCTAAAGCACAACCTTGAGAAGTCACTTAGTGGTGTTTCCTAATTGAATGTAATTGCCAAGCGAGCCCAAATCCTGGGAGATGCTGCCACATAACCCTCCACCCCCAACAGCTTCGTCACTCTGACCAAGTGTTGATCTCCCTTCCCACGGCACTACAAGCCAGGAAATGTAGCAGAGTAGCAGCCAGAACAGCAGGATATTATTTCTGCTCCTGCCATTTGTTCATCACGTATTATTGAGGAAAATAATGTGTGTTTTCCCGAGCTCCTTTGCTTGTTTTACAGGAAATAATAACTGTGACCTACTGGGGAGGGAAGCTGAAGGACACAATTTAAACCTGAAGAACGTGCTGAGATAAGAGGTGTTAAAGAAGCTCAAGTGTTTATTAAGAGGAGTGGAGCAAATACCATTTTTCAGAATTATTCAAGTTTTTTACTTGGCGTACAATTGGCAGAATGATAGAAATTGTGGTTTCTATAAACTTGGAATAAATTTACACCACAGTTTATCCACATTCTTTTGTTGAAACACTTTTCCCATCAACCTAATAGTGGGAGCTCAGGGATTTTTCATGGTGTCAGCTGTATTCTGAAGAGTAACTTTAGAGGCCTGTCCTCTTTGTATTAACAGATATAAATAGCAATATCAAAAAGAATATAAAAAATCAGTTTTTGCAGGCTTTGCACTCTGCCTGCTGTGCAACCCATGTTCTTGACCTGCTGAAAGCTAATGACAGAGTTAGGGCTTAATACTGCAGCAATCATGCAGGTGATCTGGCAGGCTGAAAGGATGAGCTCTCATATTAAATAAGAAAGTGGGGAGGGAAATAAAAAGCTAACACATCCAGCTCGTTATATTAACTTTGGCCAAATCCAAAAATGAAAGAGAACTAAGGCTGAAACCAGTGGCCCAGAGCACAGGGAATTTAAACAACTCAGGAGAGGCCAAGGCTCTCTGCACTTAATGAAAAAGCCACTGACCTTGAAGACTGATCCGAGGGATCTGATTTAGAACCACCAGAAAAACAGAAAGGTTATGGGGCAAATAACCTCTTTCTTCCATAACAAGATTTCTGGATGATGGCCTGGCTGAACGTAGCAAGTTACCCATGTTTGTATGTTATATTTTATGAATTTCCAAAGTCTGTATAATTTATTGTAGTTAAAAACCTAGTACCATTTTCTTTCACTTGTTGCAGGAAGAGGATTCATTCCTTGGGCTTAAATCTCCCTGTGTTTGAGCCCACATCTGATTTTACATAGGCTGTCTCTGTGTCATGAAAATCCAGTGCAGTAATTCAGTTGTGTGAGTTTTTCACGTTATTAAGATACTCCATCTGCCATGAGGGGAGAAAAATCATGCTCATATATACACAGACTTCTCTTCCTGCTGCTTATTACCTTTCTTCTAAGCATTTGGATAAGCAAGGACAGCAGAGAATGAAGTTGAGACATAAACCAAAAATTGCACTTTCCTTTTTGCAATTTATTTTTTCTCTGACGACCACTGACAGCAAGGTTGGAGGCAGGATGGGTCCCTTTCCTCTTGCCCTGCTAATGACTGTTCACACCAGAAAAATAATTTGCCAGAAAAATATGTAGAACAAACAAACAAAAAACCAAACAAAATATTGTCACCTTCATACCTTTTTTTGCCCTAATTTTGATCAGTGGCTGGCATCTATGCTAAGTACAAAGTGATCAGATGGAGCATGGGGTGGTTGTTATAGAGGTTTCTTCCACTTGTCCATCGCATCCATTCATCAAAAACCACACAGCCAGCCACCTTCCAGCAGCATTCAGGGGGTATATGACAGTTCTGATGGAAATTAATTGGAGCTGAAGCCATTAACTCAGGTTTGGATTGACTTTCCTTATCTCAGACCACAGCTACTTGAGCACGTTAATTACAAGGTTGATCTTTCCAGCACGGGAGGGAAAACAGTTGTTCCTTCAGCCGTTGATGCCTTGCACAGTGTCCATTTAGGGCTGCACCATGGAATGCTAATTAGCCCAGGAGGCACAGCCAGCTCTGCTCCAGAGAGGTCACATCTTCAAACACGAGCCCACGCTCAGCTTCAGTGGAGCACCAGAAATTATCCCGGAAATACGAAGGCAACCAAATGCAAGACTGACAAAGATTAGCAAACACACCAATTAATAACTGCATTGAACTGCAACAACAATAAATCCTTCCATAAAATACAGAACCAATTACAAGCCACACAAATCATTAGCAGGCTGCTGGGATTTATGAGGAAAAGCGCGACGCGATAAGAAAACGCAAGCGATGCGCCAAACAACCTCCAAAGCACATTCCCAAACGTTCTTCAGAGGGTTTGGGAACACTGACTTTGGAAAAAAGCAATCACAAATCTTGGAGCTCCTGGCAGATGTCATCCCTTGGAATCCCAGTTGTTTATGTGCAGCCAACTGGCTTGAACGTTGTTTCACGGCTCTGCATTAGAAGTATAAAATTGCGCAAAGCTCACCTTGAGGAAAGAAAACCAAAACCCTGGTCTCGTAAAGCAAGGTGATGGCCCAGAATATCACTACAAAAATGGGATAAAATTATGGTAGGAACATAAGTGTGAAAATATCACATTAAAATTCGTAATTTTTTAGCAAATATTCATAGTTGTTCTGCTACTGGATTGCTTATGTTCAAAAAAGGTAGTTGTAGCCAATCCCTGAGATACAGGGAAAGAATGAGACACAACTGCAGGTCTTCTCAGCCAAAAAAAATCTAAGAAAAGAAAATGAAGTTGTTTCTTTTGTTGTTGTTCTTGTTGGTTTTTTGTTGTTGTTGTTGTTGTTGTTTTTGGGTTTTTTTCCACATTTTCCATCCAGACAACCTGGATCATATACAGAATTGAGAGGTCTTTACAGACCAGCCTGTAAAACACCCAATGGAAAATGTTGCATTTACCAAGACTCCATTCTCCAGTTTACTTTGATGAAGAAGGAAAAAACCAAACCCAAACCAAAAGGGTTAAAATTGTTTAAGGTATGAGGTAGACCAGCTCTAAGAGGTTTACACGTGTGGAGAAATAGTTTATACAACTGAATATGTCAGTTGTATCCTAAAAAATGCAATTGATCTATTTTTCAAATGTGTTTCTGGAGCTTTCTGATGTGGAAGACAGAAAGGTTTAACTAAAGACGGTTCAGCTGTGAGTGGCCATGGCCATGGCTGCTGTGACAATGTGCTCAGCACTCCAGTGATGAACAAACCCCCACCACCTCCCTGGTTATTATTGTCTCTCTAGAGAGATGGTCACCTCAAAGCATATTTTTTTTTTCTAAATTACATGAAAATATAATGAATTAAAGACGAATTGCTGATTTTCAGTCAGGTTCAAAACACATCAACAGCTGAAAGCTACCCTGTGCCACCAAAAGGTGAATCCTCTCCTCTCAGATTTCCAGCAGAGTAAGCCCTGATTTTGTGTGTGACACTTGAGGAGAAGCTGGCCCACACATTCAGATCCATCCATAAACTTTCTTTTCCCGAGTTTTCCATGCTCTAACAAGGGAAATGCAGCAAAGAAAAGCACAGAGGCCAACTGAGTATTTACCGCAGAGAACAAATGCACTGAGTTCTGTGGGGAAAGCAAGAGATTTCCACTCTGTGAAAGGAGGATTTGATCAGAAGGACCCTACAGAAACACAGAGCTCTAAACGGGAGGAGAAAATTCTTTTCAAAGCCATTCCTGATTGGCTGAAGCTGTGAGATAAATTATTAGAACTTGGAATAGGGGCAGGAGCAGATCTTACTCAGCTGCTGATTACCAAAACTCTGCATATCTAGAAAGGAAAAGAAAAATGATTAACATTTCTTTTTCTTGATATCGTCTGTGTGCAGGCCAGCTTGTGAAATAATAATTAAAAAAGCATAAATAATATATTAGCAACTAATCTGAAAGAACTGACATGCCATTTAATAAAAAAGGTATTACTAAAAAAAATCTTACTTGAGGAATTACTACATTCAGGTTCATTTAAGACTTTTAGTACCATACATAATATTAGGAAAAGACAAAGGGTTTTAAAGAAAAAATGTACTAAAGAGTCTCATGGTTTGATGAATAGCAAGGGACCTGCTAATTAACAAGGCAAAAGAGAAAATATTATTATTAGAAAACAAGCAACACCTTAATTTAGATAATTTGTTGATTAAAAAGACACAGATCAAGAGATAAATTGACACAAGTTTTTAAACTTTTAAACTTTTCAAGGATGAGAAATTTGCTAAAATGAGGGACCTCTTCCTTCAAGCTGTAAATTTCCAATATCTATCCTGGCCTTTGACACTGTTCCCAACAAACTCCTCTGAGATGTTCCAGTGAACATTTACTGAGGTGAGAATTAGGGCTGACATTAGACCAGGGACATTTGGTGTTTCTACTTCTTGGCTCATTCTAACTCATTTACCTTCTGTATGAACCCAATCTTGTATTTTCCCATTGGAAAACAAGCTTCCAGACCTCAGGGAGTGTATCCTTCTAAATCAGCTTTCGAATGCCAGCTCAAAAACAGTTTTGCCTCCTTAGTTGCACTTCCCAAATTCCTCCATGACTGGCTTTCACACGAGTAATTATTATTTGTGATCAGAATTCCTGCTGAGATGGACAGCAGCAAGTTAGCCAAGCCTGGAGATCAAATGGTTTTAAATCAGCTGGCCACAGAGGCTTAAAACAAATAAAAAATGACAGAATCCATTCTTTTTTCAGGATTCAGAAACCATTGCTATAACACCTCAACAGCTCATTCCGTCAGGCCCTTGTAGGCTCAGCTTTGTTAGTCCTTGAATGCTGCTCTATCCCTATCCCAGGCCTAATTCCTCACTGCTGTCTGATGTGAGACAAGGCAATATTGAAATTCCTGTCCACTCTCAAATACAGGATGTCTGGAGTAGAAATCACACAGTAATTTTCCTGTTGAAATGACATGATTACTGCCTGAGAAGTTTGAGGTAAAATCCAAATAAAACAGGAGCACAGGAAGTAGAAGAGGAAAAGATATTTCTGCATGCAAAAGAATGAAGTTCTAAAGAGGGACTAAACATAAATTATAACAATTATCATGACTTAAATTTCACTTTTAGCTGGTCCTACCTGCCAAAAATGCCATTTCTTTTAACTCATCTATGTACCACTGTGTACTCCCAAACATATTTTTCCTCCCTTGGAAAAATACCTCCCAATAATAGGGGGCACCTTTTCACGGATCCTGCAAAGTTATTTGAGGCAAGGCAAGAGGTAACTGAAGCCAAGAAAGCTGAGCACCAAGGTGAACTCATCCCCACTTAGGCTTCATATTTAGTAGGCATTCAAGCTCACAACACTGCTAAAGGGAATAAAATGTGGTGTGTCAGGTTTAATGGCTCAGAAAGTGGAGAGAGGGATTAAAATGCAGCTGGGGTGTGTGGTCTGAGGGAGCTGATGAGCCCTGGGTTTATTGCTTGTGCTCACCTGTAGGATCGGGTGCTGTGTTTTAATTCAGTGTTCAGGGGGCCAGAGCAAGGTTGTGGCACCCTGTGTACACCTTGCAATGGAAAAACGCTCAGGATCCACAGGGTGAACCTTGGTACACATTGTTTTAAGGTTTTTATTGGAAACAACCTTTTATATTGAGCAAAACAAAAAGAATTCCAAGATTCTCACTGTCTTTACAGACTGATTTGGCTTTTTTCTGTTAACTAGTTAGATTTGTCTGCAAATCTAAATGTGACGTAGTCGACTCTGTACCCCTTTATAAATGCACAAATTGTTCCTGTTCTTACATAATTCTCTTTTCTCTCTGCTTCTACTGTGACAATTGGTCATCTCATCTTTCCCCTCTCTCCATGTTACAAATTAATCTTAATTAATGGGTTGGTTTCCTATAGATCCCTACCCATTTTTTGCAAACCAAATGTCTGTACTTTAGGCTTAACATACTGCATTTAATTAAAGAATAATTAATCTGGGCCATCCTGAAATTGCTGTGTTTTCAGAGTCTATTAAAAGTCCTTAACTTATTCTAGTTTTAATATCTTCAGCTATTTGATTAAATAGTAAGGAGAGAATTGTCTATTCTCATTTATGGAAATAATAGACTGCAGATTACTAAAGGCAAAGGATGCCAAATTTCATTTCATTATTTTACAACGTTGAGGGTTGTGCATTTTCACTGTAACAAAGATATAATTCACTTGCCATTCGAATTTTTTTGTATTTTGCACCAACAAACATAAACTCAGCATCTCAGTGAAAGAAATGGCCAAAGAAATGCATCATAAGCTATAAACCAGATTAACCATCATAGATTAATAAGCAGAATCTGAATTCCTGATCAAGAAAAACCAAACTGGAAGAGACATGGTTTTTACTGCTCCTAATAGAGGAAAAATAATTAAGCACACATGTAAGTGAAAAAACTCTGTGGTTGGTGTGTACACTACTCATCCCCAGTTTGCATTAACCTTTGAAAGAATGAAGTATTTTGATGCTGCATTAGAGCTTAACTGCTCTATAAAATTATTAATGCCTGTATTGTGATTATTAATTATTTAATATACTGCTGTTGATCAGCGTGGTGTCACAAATTTTATTTGTGATCAAGAAAATTTGTGTACCAGCAATATTTAGATATATACTTAATCTGAATCAAAAGTGGAGAAGTATTAACTGATTAATTAATAATTAAATAATAAACATCCACTGCTTATTAAAATATCAGTTTTCAAGTTGCAGCAAAGAATCAGGGCAGAGCTGCTTGGTCAAACCCAAATATGCAAGTGGGGTACTTTTCCTCCTTCTCATGTTTGTCCTACTTTTATGAAGATGCACTAAATTTTTTAACATATTCATAACTGAATTGTATGGGGAAAAAAATAGTGTGGAAACAGGGAATGGGAGAGAAGGCTGGGGCTTATTTAGCTCTGGACACCAAGGAGTGTCCCCTTCCTTTGGGACACTCAGCAATCTGCCATGGAACACCAGTCTGATCCCCCAAATAAGTGCCAGTGACCCAGCAAACCTGAGGCACAGGAGGGACATCTGAGGGTTCCAAAGGATTGTCCAACCACAACTGTGAAGGGTTTTTTGGTGTTGTTTTTATGTAAAAGAAGTAATTGCACAAAAGTCCTTTTCCCCTTCAGTAAGTTCTGCACCAGGCAGAGCCTGCCTTGCTTTTAATAAGTTCTTTTCTGGCTTTGATCAAAGGAAGAGAAAACTGACAGAGCAAATTGGCAGAGAGCTGGCAGAATTATTGATAGGATGAGCAGTTCCTTTAAGACAGCCCAGTGTGGTTCCATCATTTTATAGATCCTTACACATAAATAATTGCTGTTTTCACAGAATCACAGAATTGTGAGGGCTTGAAGGGTTGGAAGGCACCTCTGGAGATCACCCAGTCCAGGTTGTCCCCTGGACAGCTGTTCCCGGGCTCTGCCACCCTCATGGAAAGAAGTTCTTCCTCGTGTTGAGGTAGGATTTCTCGATTTTTAGTTTATGGCCATTTCTCCTTGTCCTGTCCCTGAGCACCGCCCTCTGCAACCTCTTGGAGACATTTGTAAGGACTGATGAAATCACTTCTCCTTCTTCTCCAGTCTAACCAGGCCCAGCTCCCACCAAAGGGTGACCCTGAGCCACCAGCATATAGAAAGTACATCCTTCAGAAGAGTCTAAAAAAGTCTAAATTAAGATACTAAAATTATTCAGATAAAAGTGAAAATGCCTTTCACATCCTTTACTATGTTCTTTTCTTCTCAATTGTAATAAATTCAATAAGAGGGAGAACAAAGAATGACAGAATCTTCCATGTTTCATTATCACATCAAATGTTTTACCATAGCCACTGGCAAGATCATTTTATGAAGAACAAGTCCTGGAACCATCATTTTTTTCCCTTCACAATTACTGAGGTAATGAATGGCACAGCACAGCTCTAAATCAGAGTGAGATACATTGTGGAGACAGCAGAATCCTCATGGATTGTGAGCACAGCAGAGAGAAATTTCTTTTCCGAGCACCTCTCATCACAAGGGAATGGTTACCTGGGAGCTTCAGGATGCAGAACCTGCCCAGTGTTGCTCAGTGTTTAATCTGCTTTGGGGCTGCTGCAGCAGATGCAGACACGAGTCCTTCTTCCCTTAACAAGCATTCCCTGGGAGCATCTGTCAGAGCAGGAAAACAAGTGGTTATTCGCTGAGATTTATAGCCAGCAGCCAGACAGCACCCAACAGGAAATAATCACTAATGCAGTGCAGCAGCTGAGTGGGGAATTTCAGAGGGGCTCACAACTGACCAGCAGCAATATCTGAATGACACTTTTCAGTAAAGGATGGATTTGGCCTCGTGCAGCAGGGCAGGCTCAGCCCCACAGGCAGCAGGGAGGTGTTATCCTCCATCCAGCCCTGCAGGTTGGACTTTGGGTGTGAGGGGATGTGATTAGTGGAATATCAAACATTTATCTGCACCTTTTGGAACCCTAATGAGGGGTTAATTCCATTTCCCAGCAATGGAGAGCGTGGCAGGGGGTGAGCAGAGGGACCTGGGCTGGGGGTGGCTGTTACTGTGACAAAGCTGCTCCCTTAGCAGGATCAGGGTTTGGACACTTCCCAAAGCTTTGGCAGACTTTGAATGATGCCCTGTATATTTATCTAAGCATAAATATCCAGTTCTGGCCTCCCTTTCAAAGGGCTAAGGTCTACTTAAACTTAGTCCCAGTGCAGGATATGAAAGCATTGTTTGCTATTTCCATAATACCCTCATGGTTTGTGCTTTTTCTGTTTGAATCTCACCGTGTGACTGCTTCAGATAAGCAAAATTTCCTCCCTCTTTGGGGTGATAACCACAGCCCTGAATGGCAAGCAACAAAACACTTTGCTCCCCAGCCTAATAGGGACTGCCGCAAGATTTCATTTTCATAAAATGATGAAACTTGACTAAGAGGACAAGTTTCAGCTGCTGAAATGAATTAAGCATCACCTAAGCCCTGGTGAATTTTTTAAAAAAGCAAGCTGTATTTGACATGTTTCCTACTTGAAAATGAACACCAAGTATATAAAAACTGAAAAATGGGAACTTTTATTAAGAAAGAAACCCTTCAAAACCGTGTGCTAGCTTTGGGAATGAGTTCATACCTTCCTTCATCTGCTCTCACCCCAAGGCTGCGACCTGACATTACATTTGTAAGAAACAATAGCTATAAAATATTTCTTTCACAATGAAATTGAATGTGAAAGAGGAATAAATCAGAATTTGCTTTAATGACTCCTATTTAATATTTGTTAAGTTTTTAGGTAACAGTAAATGATACCAAAGTTGCTATTTTGTATTCTTGCATTTTAATTTTTTATCAAATAATTTATACTTTTATTTGTGACAAAAAACTTTATAACAGAAGCACTATCTGCACTTGTGGCTGTCAGAGAAACCATAAATCAATTCAAAATTTTATCTAAGCATTTAACTGTGCCGTTTTGTATCTATTTTAATATCAGCATCAATATAAAGCACAGAAGACATCTCAGCCAATAAATCTGAAGTTTTAGAGGAGTAGATTTTCAAGAACTGCTGCACTCAGAATCAAGTTCTCCAATAACCACTGTGGTTCCTGCTTTGAAATCATCAGACCCTCTTGAAAATCAGAGATAGAACAATGAAAACAACTTTTTTTTATTTGAACAGAAGAACCAAATATTGACTGAACTCATAATGAGTAACAAGACTGCATGTTCTGTTACAGCCATGTATTTAGAGAAGAAGGTAAATGCATTTACTTTTGTTTAAATGTTTTGGATTGATTTCTCTTAGGTTAATTCCAGTTTGCTTTTGCTGTGGCCGGAGTAATTGCCAGCCATCTCTCCATGCAGAGTAAATTCAGAGCAATGAAGTTTTTCCCTTGGCAGTGACCCAGCTCAGAAGTGCAGGCGTGTGCTGAGCCATTTCAGAGGTGCTCCTGGAGCCAGGAACTGCACTGTACCTGTTCCAGTATCCACCCTCATGCACTTTTTGTAAGGAATTCAGTTGTTTCCTCCAGAAAGGAACCAATACTTTCTGAGAACACGTTTTCAGCATAGAATTTTGAGAAATGGATTTCTTAGTGGACTGAAGAGTTTCTTGCCATTTTATTTCTCAAGCCATTTCCCCCCCTTTTGGTCTAGAACTCCAAACACACAAAATGATGAATGTAAAACACTGGAACAGGTTTCCAACATGACTTTTTTGCCCCAGAAGAGGGTAATGCCCCTGGTGTACCACTTACCTGCTTTTCTACCATGTATTTTCTTGAATAAGGACTTTCCCATATTTCCATGATCCTTGGTTTGCTTCGCTTCCAGGTGGAAATTCCTGTTATCAGCTTGAACTGCTCAAGAAATTGTTTCTCTTGCTGATGCAGGTTCTCTTTCCTGACAGAAAGTGAAGCCTGAGCAACAGGAATGGTTCTGGCAAAAGGGTGTGGGAAGAAATAGGAAAAGAAAGAATTACAGCCTCTTTCCAAAGAACACGTAGAGTTGCCTTTTAAATTCTTCCTTTGTCCTTTTCCCAGGATTCCACTAGAGAAAATTCTGTAGGCACAAAAAGACCTGCCTGCATTTTTAAAAAATTCTTCTGCATTATCCTTAATATCAGTATAATTCATCCCCTTCCACTCAGAAATTGCTGTTCAGAAAGAACTCACTTGTAACAGGATTTTATTCCTCCAGTTCATTGATTACCAGTGATTTTTTTACTTGTGACTTCTAAGACTATTTTGCATGAAGGATATGAAAATTGCCTTTCCACACTAAAGCAAAGTAGGTAATTTTGTCACCACTTGTTCTTTGTGGCTCTGAAATAATTTTGAAAATCTGAAAAAAAGAATTAATAATTTTAGGATGACCACTTAAACCAAGGAGCTCAACTGGGTGGTGTGAGATGGATGAAACAAGGACAGAAAACAAAGAATGTGGATTGAAATAATCATTGAAAAGCATTGATCAAGTTTATTTCCTTGATATTACTCAATAATTTCCCTAATTTATATAAGCAGGAGCTGATCCTCGTGTACCACATGGATCAGAGGCTGCTCTGCAGCTGGGGGCTGTGGTGCTGATCAGTATTGAATGTTTGAGGTTTCAGGGCTTCCTTGAGTTCCTCTGCAAATTTATTTACATTCCAAATTGAATTCCAGCCGTGCTGCTCCCTCTGGGAAGGACAGACAGACGTGCCCAGCCTGGCTGGGTCAATAGCCCAGTCTGAGCATCAGTGCTCAGCTGCCTGCACAGGAACCTCAGAAAGAGCACAGAAGGAGGAAATAATCCAAAATACAGCACAGAACTTAACAGAAACACTCTGTCCCCAAAAATGCCTCTCAAGTATTCAATACTTTTCTCAGTATTTCAGACCTAAGTCCTTGTGTGGAAACAGGAAAATATAAATTAGTTGCAAAGGTTGTGTGGAAAAATGGCAATTGTATCCAGCGTGTGAAATCAAAGAAATGAGCAAATCTGCTTTGCTTACCCTGTAAAAGTGATGCAGCACTCCTAAAACAATATAAAAATCTTATTAAATAGCTAAATCTGGAAGCATTTTAGCAATTTTATATTGCCTTAGCATTGGAATTAGAATTCCATATAAACTGAGTACCCTAAAACTGCTTTACAGAAAATGAGGCTTGAGTTGAAACAACACTATAAATACTTGAGGGCTTTTAGAAGAGGAGCTTTTCCAGTCCAGGCTCCCAGACTCTGCACAGCCAGATCTCTCCAATAAAGTCAATTTATCCCTTTTCCAGTTTCTAAAAACCTAAAGCAAACCTGAAAATACTTCTTTATACAACATCAAATCAATACATCCATACCTGACTGTCCCAAAATGAACACGGCCATTCCAAGCCACTACACTTAAATTGAATATATTTGTAAATTACTGTAAAGTGCACATTATTTGGGAACATTTACTGTATTGATCAAATATTATTAATTTCATATATATATATAATCTTAATAACATATCTGCAAAAAATATGCTTTGTATGGCAAAGCTTAGACTGCAAACGGAACTACCTCTCCAAATTCTGGTTACCCTACTCTTCTGCATTTAAACATTCATAATTTCTTTTTTTTTTAATGACTGTTTTAAGTGTTCTGTTTCTCCCTTTGAAGCTTTCTCTTTTTAAGTACCTTCATGTGAAAGAGAACAGAAAATTCTGTCAGTGCCTGTGTGAGGGCCCTTCAGGAAAGAACTAATGTGCTGCTGAATACAAGTTTTGTATCTTTGCACATTAATGGGCATCCTAAAAGTTATCTGGATTAAGCACCATCAAAGTTAACAGCCTCTTTTTATAAGACTTTATCTTTATTCTAAGATGTTATTAGAATAATAAACTGGGTGCCTGGTGGGCTGAAAGCAGCCTGCCATTTAACATATTTAATGACCATCTGGAGTTTTTTTTAGTTTTTATTCAAAGTTTTATTTTGTATTTTCCTCTTAAGCGCTTCTTACTTTTTTTTTAGGAAAAAAAGAGAGAAAAATCTCATTTTTCCTTCCCAGTTTGGAAGCACAACGAGGTGCTAAACTTTATCACTTCTTATCTCTTGCCTTTTGGTTATTATCAGTTGTGTTATTATTAATATTATTTATCAGTTCATGCTCCTTTCGTGCCAGGGTGACCTCAGGGTGGGCACACCAAGCATCACCCACGTGGCTTGGCTGGCAAATAAACTTTTTGTGTTAATCACACGCTGGGGTGTTGTGTGTTTCAGGCAGATTCTTTCCAGCTATGAAATATAAAGGAGTTCTGAGATACGGCCTGGCTTTGATCCTCTCTGTTAACAGCTTGTCTGCACTGCAAGAATTAACTGATAAAAATGGGATTATTTTCCTCTGCAGACAA
Organism: Petroica traversi; assembly: GCA_025920805.1. Classification (NCBI taxonomy): domain Eukaryota; kingdom Metazoa; phylum Chordata; class Aves; order Passeriformes; family Petroicidae; genus Petroica; species Petroica traversi. Next base: position 3,176,862 of record JAHLSL010000024.1, on the reverse strand, counting down.
ACACAGATGGAGGGGAAGGGCAGCGTGGTCGTCCCATTGTCGTGGCACTGGGGACTGGCAGCAGCTCAGCACACACTGCTCTGCTCCTTGCTGGCTGCTTTTAATGTGGTTTTCATTAATCAAACATTCAAGCTAGATATCATCATGGACATTACCTGGAAATCAATGGATGATATCCTTAAATTAGTAGCTACGTTGTTAATATTTTCTTTAGAATTCCATGCTATGTTGTTGCAAAGTGGGAACTGCATAGCCTGGTAAAGTTTAAAAATTGAGAATACAATAATAAATTGTGCTGAATATGTACAAAAAAAAAAAAGCTAAAATAGGAGTGGCAAGAATTTTTTTCTCTCTATAGACTTTTCTATAAATTTCTCATTTCACTGTATATGAGATATAAAACTTATTCAAAACCAATTTCTTGGCAAACCCTCTCCCAGATGCACTCCAGCAGTCTGATTGCTGTTTACCTGGTTATTCTTTATTGTATTTTGGGGGCAATTACAATAACAAGCTTCCTTCTGAGACCACCTGCCAGGAAGGAATGGATATTTGTGGATTAACGGGTGGGAATTTAGCACCATTTCTAGACTGACATAAGGCACTTAGGTAAACAATAGACAGGGAGGTGGAAACATAAACATCTTGGAAGGAGTGCTGTTAGCATAAAACAAACAAACATATGCAAAGTAATTTGGGGCTAAAGTGACATATAAATGACAGAGTGGAATGTCCCAAACAGCTTCCCAGAGATCTGAACGAGCGTTTGACACCCAGCCACCACATGAATAAAAGATTAAATGCATTTGTACAATTGCTTGTGCAGTCAAGAATGCAGCTTTCTTTTGGAAGAGACAAAACACTTCCTGAGTTATTCTCGGCAATATGATGGAGTTAACTCAAGCAGGTGTGGGTGTTCCTATAGCTTATCTCCACTGGCATATCCTTGCATCACCTTTGCTTCCAGGGAACAAATCTCTTGGAGTTGCCAACTAAATTATTTATAGGCTTCATTGTTGCTGTTTATTATCTGCAGAAACACATTTCAGTTCACATTTCAAACCTGAAATGCAAGGAGAAGTGATTCAGGTTCTTAAACGTGAATGAAAGGATTGTTTGGGAAGGCTCACAGATGGAATTGCTCTGCTCATGCTGAGAAGGACGACAGCAACTGAGCTCTTTCAGAGGCATCAACATCTTCCCTAACTCTGCCTGAATGTTATCTATTGCTCTCATGCAAATGTTTGAATAATGTCTAAAGAAACAGAGTTTACAAAGGCAAAAGAAAGAATCCAAATGTATTTTCGTGTTTTATCTTTCCCCCTGAAGCTATGCCCTCTGCACTGCATTTAATGAAATTCAGAGGGAATTGCAAACTTTCTCCCTCACTGTGATGGTCCCAGTTCCAGCACCTCTATTTCCACCTGGGGTCCTCTGCAGTGACATCTCAGGCTGCTCTTCCCTACAGGACCAGCACAAGAGCTCAGGTGTCAGAAAAGTCAGTGTAGAAGGGCAGAGTGTGTCCCCAGCAACAGCAAAAATACTCAGTACCCCACAAAAATCACCACTGGTTAAACCAAGGCAGCCTCTGCCTCTGTCTCAAATTTCAAACACTAAGACAAAGTTCAATAACCCAAAGTCACGGTTGTTTTTCTCATTATTGGGAAATTACTGTAAAACTATAAATGGTAGTTGAATACTGAAAGACAAACACTGAGAATTTAAAATATAAAGCAGTTTTGTTAAAGCAAGGCCAAGACTTCAGAGTAAAAATTCACAATTTGGACAGAAAGTGAAATGTAACCTGGCATCCTCCTGCGCTGCCAAATCCTGTCCAAAAAAAATGGACTGACGAGTTGCAGATTGTGCTGTGGCCAGTGAAGCAAACTCCAAGCATGGGAAGATTTTCTGGACTGTCTGGGCTGCCTTTGAGAGCTGCAGAGAGAGCCTGACTCCCCACCCCAGCTGAAGTCATTTACATCCACAGGAGCTCTTGGCTGGGAGCTGATCAAAGTGGAGCATCCTCAAAAGCAAGCCCTTGGATTCTACAGGACATAATTGTGGTCGACATGTGGACTAAAGGCAGTCTCTGAAAGGAAAAAATAAGATTCAATTAGATTAATTTATTTCACATTTTCATATTTCTGAGTCTTCGGCTTTCATCTCCGTAACACTAATCTTTTACAAAAAAAAAAAAAAATCTTATCATGTCTAAAGATAAATGCAAGCTGCATTTCAAACAGATTAACTTTTTTCTCTCAAGATTTCTGGTCTTTCAAACTTTTATTCCTTGTTTCCTGGACTTAAAATGAAACAAAAAATACTCCATGTTCCTCTTGAGCTCTGTGAGTGTGTCTGGATGATTCAGACTCTTTCATTCCTTTCAATTTGCCAGACTCCTCTTCAGAAATGCCCGTCAGCTGAGCCCCCTCTAAAGCTCCTCAGCTGTGCTCTCACCAAGTGCAATCCTCAGCTGCATCCCATTTTTTGCTTCTCCCACTCTTAACAAATGGGATTTATGAACAAATTAATGTAAATCCTCTGTCCCAGGCTTAAATATTATTTCAACTGAAATTCAATAACAGTTTTTGTATTAATAAAGAAATGAAAAGAAATGAGAAGAGGAGAGAAGAGGAGAGGAGAAAAGAGAAGAATGGAAATAAAGCCTGGAACTGAAATTCTTGCCAGAGTACAAATTCAATCTGAAGCAAAAATATTAAAACCTGGAGCTTGGGCTAAAACAAACCTTCCGTATTTCAGTCTGCACAACGTAATTGCTCTAAGAACATATCTAATTATGATCATTTTAACAACTGCCTTTTTAGCTGGAGCTGTGAGCCTGAGATGGAGGAGATGCCTGCACAGCAAGGTGAAAGCAAAGGCACAAGTGACAAGACAACACGAAATCAAAATCCCTCTGCCCACAAAGCAGCCTTGTTACACTCACAAGAGATGACTGTCAAAAATCTACCAGGGTCGTGGCCATTAATCACTTTATTTAGCTGAGAAGCAGGCAGCTTGCTGACTTAATTATATCTAACAGCACCCTTAAAATTCCTGCACATGCATAAATGTTGACAAGAGCACAGATTTGTATTTGGGCATTCTTGTTACTCCAGCGACTTCCGAGCCTAAACATTAATTACACTTCCATAATTATTGTGCTGACAATTAATCTGAAATTCTGTGCTGAACAAGGAATGTTTACTTTTTTTATCCAAATTGACATATTTGGTTTATTCCCTCAGTCACAGATGTACAGCCACCCCTTCGTCAATCTGGACTAACTGCATTATGTTAATTAGAAAAGAAACTTTAATTTCTTTCCCCTGTGTGCCCAGAGGAATCAAGGGGACATGGTTGCTAAGACACATTCCTGTAAAAGAAAAGGATTTCTACATATTCACATCCAGCAAATGCTGATTACGTACTCAACACAAACTTCTGTTAACAGAAAGCAGTGAACTAAATTTTAATGATTAAAGGTTATTGTGTAAAGCTGAGAGAAGTTTAATAAGTCAGAATTTAAGTTGTGATTAAAACCAGTAGGCTTGGCCATTAAGCTTGGCAGTTGAGGCTGAAATGTGTGCTGCAGTAAAAGAAATTAGGGACAAATACTCAAAATTGGTTATTATTTCCCTAATTATTTTTACCACCTCCTACTATTCTTCTTAACTACCAAAAACTTATAAAACCCACAAACCTTTAATTGTTCTATTCCACTGCATATAGCACACACAGGAGACAATTTCCTTAGGTAAATATTTACTTGTTTGGAAATTGCTTAAGTTTTGATGAATCTTAGACGTGTAATTCCTTTTTTAATTTGCATACTAAATAACATATGAAACTTTCTTTAAAAGAATAGCTGTATATTGAAAACATTTCTCACAGTGCACCTCCAAAACACCCCCAGCTCCTGCAGTTACCCACCACGGTGAGCCCTCTGTAGTTATGAGCTGCAGTCTCAGGCAGCAACGTGAGCTTAAAATTGTCTCTTTTTATTCTCAGTTTTTGGTTCTCTATCTCATAATTTTTACTATTAAGTGGGAGCAGTGTCCAGCAAGACCCGTTAAAATCCCACCTAGGCCAGCAAATGAGCAAAATGAAAACACACTGTTCAGATTTGTTAGTTAGGTGTTACATTCACTACATCAGTAATGTGGAGAACATATGGCACTTGGAAAAAAAAATCAAGAACCAATGCTCTTAGTCAAATGATATCTCTTAAGTTTTATCCATTACTTCAGAATTAAAGCTTTATTAATTTAATCCTCATACATAATTCAGCTTTGACTGTCTTTGCATGTCTTTATATGTGGAGTATAACATTTATAAAATTTGAAAGCATATGTATTTTAATGGGATATTGGGTCCTGACTTCCTGTGGCTTTTCTGACAGGCTCAACCTAAAAACATTTTGAATGAATTTATTTTCTGCTCCACAGGCTGAATACTGATACAATGACAACCATGGCTGTAACAGCTCTTAAGCATCCAATATGTAAATTATTTTTTCCCTATTAATCTGTATAACTGATTGTCCAAAAAAAGTTCTGTCCAAACATCTCTTGTCTTTAATGCAAAATAATCCAGTGACATTTCTATTCATAATAGAAAAGTAGGATCGATGTTTATAAATTCGACATAATTCTTGCAGTTTCACTCCCTGGAAAGCTGTGTTATCCTTGGTGTTGTATCAAGGTACATCAGTGCTACGCTGGTTAAAAGGGACACCGCTTCACAGTTTATGCCTTGTCAGCTTCCCACACACCCACACTGCCTGACGAGAGCAAATTGTGCATTTCCTTGTCACTCCCAGGCTGCTGCTGCCTGGACTCACTCTGGCTCCCAGCAGCAAACATGAATCACATCCATTTGTTGTTCACTCCTACCTGGGCATCACCCCAAAGAACTCCAGTTCTCCCCAAAGCAGAATGAACAGAAGGAGGAAAGGAAAGGTTAAAGTGAGAAATGCAGTTACATCTTCAGTGATGCTGTTCCCTAGACTGAAACTGCAGATAAAAGAATCATATTAACATCGAAGTTTGCAGCCAGAGAAACCTGAATTTGCACACCTAAATTAATGAAGACTGAACCTCCTGGGTGAACAATTGTAGGCTTCTTGCATCAATAAACTTCATCAAAGTGTAAGAAAAGAAAATATATAAATTTATATAGCCATATATAATATTTCTATAGTTATTTTAGGTATACTTATAATTTTATGTATTTATATATTCATTAAAACAAAGGGCATAACTGTAAAACTAGTCAAAATGAATTGGACTCAAGAATGCCTAATTGAGTTCAATCATGAAATTCTAAGTTAACCTGGACTTTGCTATTTGATCAGTGGAGGCAAGAAATGGCAAAATAAATCCCTTTATCTAAACTTTTTGCAGTAAGATGAAGGCTGCTGAGGTAAAGGAACCCAACAGCAGCCCGGTGCTGCTGGCAACCTCAGGAAGAGTTGGTGGTGACACAGATGACACTGACAGGCTGGTACTGGAAATTAATTTACAATTACGGGGTTTCTGATACCCTGATCATCAAGTCAGACCATCTGCAATGAGCTGTTTGTGCTGAAGGCACAGCGAGACACACGGACAGACACAATTAACATCTCCTTTTGGGACCATTTAACATCTCCTTCTGGGACAGGGACAATGGGATGGAGCCACTGGTGTCAGGGACAGAGTGACAGTGGGGTGGAGCCCTAGGGACAGGGGGATGGAGCCCTCAGCAGCAGCCCCAGGCTGGGTGGTCACACCCTGGAGGGAAGGGGTGGATCCAGAGGGGCCTGGACAGGCTGGACAGGTGGGACTGGACCTCGTGGAGCTGGAGAAGGCCAAGTTCAGGGTGCTGGGTGTGAGTCAGGGCAGTGCCCAGCACAAACAGGGCAGGGAGGGATTGGGAGCAGCCTGAGGAGCAGCTCTTGGGGTGTTGGTGCATGAGAAGCTCAACACGACTTGGCCATGTGGGCTGGATCCCCAAAACCCCTGCATGTCCTGGGCTGCATCCAGGGCCTGTGGCCAGCAGGTCAGGGGAGGTGGCACAGGGTGCCCAGATTTGCTGTGGCTGCCCCTGGATCCCTGGCAGTGCCCAAGGCCAGGCTGGACATTGGGGCTGGAGCAGCCTGGGACAGTGGGAGGTGTCCCTGCCATGGCAGGGGTGGCACTGGATGGGCTTTAGGGTCCCTTGCAACCTAAATCTTTCTGTGGTTCTGCTTTGCCTCACCAAGGCAGGGACAGGCTGGTCAAACAGAACTATCAAAAAGCCATTGACAGAAGAACTCTGCCAGAGCCACTTCCTATTTGATTGTGTGGGTTATTTTCTTTGATAGCTATTTTTTTTTATGGCTATTTGCTGTTTTATTCTGCTGAAGAACATCCACTCCATATGGAAAGCTGAAGCTGTGGCTGCTTTGGAAATTGTCTGCAAACATTGTTTTCTTCCTTCCCAAAACTGCCCTTTATAAACTATGGCTGATGAACAGATAAATGGGACCAAAAGATAGAAAAAAAATTTCCTGATTTGAAAGGCTTAACTGCAGCTTTCTTTGAAAAAAATGAAATGTGCTTCCTGGAGCTTGACAAAATTCACATATTTTTGTAGGCTGTATAAAACTGAATTAATTGCTCTAAAACAGTTCAGTCGGTGGTTTTAAACCACTTTTCAGTATGCTAACTGTGGATATATTCTTCAGTGGTTATAAACAGCTCACTTCAGGCTTGAAATCTTGATTTTTGAGTGCAAAATCTTTTGGTGACAGATTCAGCCATTTTTTGAACAAGCTATATTTCTTTTACAATTATTTTCCCTTCTATTTCTTATACCTCAATTTACCAAAACTTTGATGTCATCAGCACACGAGTACCTTCAGGTTTGCAGCAAATCAGAAATGCTGGAAGAAGAAATTCCTGAAGAAGCCCCAGGTTTGCACATCCACAACAGGCAGAGGTTAAAGGGGGGGGACCCCATGCCAAAGCTGGAGTTTTCCTTTACTAAGGCTGAGAAAACACAAATTTATTTATAAATAAATTGTCAAAACAAAGCACTTTATGCGTTGGCTTACACTGCAAGTCACTGGTGCCCTTGGGCTAACAGAATTTATAATTCCATTGATTTTCTTCCCTCTTCTGACTCGATGCATATTTTATATAGATTATTTTTGGCTGCTTAGGCTCTCTTTTCAGAGTTGTTCATTTTCCAGGATAAATAGTGACTGGAGCGCTCACTTCTCCATAGGAAAATAAAAGGCTTTGGTGCTCTGAATTTCAGAGTTAATTAACAGTGAGTAGATCTGTGAGAATTAAAATGAACCTCATGATGACAACCCCATGGAAAGCAGAAAGACCCAGGGCTGGGCCAAGAACCTGACTTGGGCCTCAATGGGAGCCTTTAAGTGACACAGAGGTGACAATGCTGATGTTCAGAGATAACAAAATACTGAGATAAGGTGGAAAACAAAATCAGAGTGTTTCAATAGGTATTTAAAAGCTCACAGATCATAGATTTAATTGGCTGAAACAAGAACAAGTAAACAAATTCCATTAACTGAGGCTGAATGAATGCGAAATGACTTTTTGAAATAAAAATACTTCACAAGACTGAGCTTCCAGAAGACCATCCAAACCTTTCTCTAAGGCCACTTGCTTTTAAGCATTGCTACATTTTTAGGAGCTTAAATTTATTTGATAGTTTAGTCTGCTGATTTTTTCAAACAAACAAACCACAACCTTTTAGAAAAAAATAAAGGCACTTTCGGCCTTTTGTGGCTGTTGGGAAAACAAACCAAAAGGTTCCACAGTACAAAACTGACTACAGATACAGATGTGAACTTGCTATAGTAGAAATTCAAATTTTTAAGAGATCAACATGAAAAAGTTTTTTATTCTTACTGGGAAGTTAGGCAATGCGCAGTAGACTGGGAAATAAATTTACTTTGCTATGAATTTACTTCAGATATGAAGAGAAAAACCCTAAACAATTTAAACATCTCTAATATTTAGTATTACTTTCATCAAGATTAAGCTCCTGTAGTTTCTTATTTTTAATGTCTGAGCTTTAATCTGCCTCCCTATTGCATTTGTCAACCATGTTGCAAAATGCAGTGTTTCTAAAATACATAAAATTATAAAAGTGAACTTCAGAGCAGTTTGAATGGGTTTTAAATACACTCCTGTCTCTATACAAGCAAACATGGCAAAGATCTGGTTGAGATGGGAGAGCTTTAAAAGACTCACAGGTACAAAAGCTGAAAACTGCTGCCATTCTAAAGCAAGTTTATCTTAAAACTTCTTTAAAGCAAATAGTATTCTTATTTATTTAATTTATCTGGGCTCATCAGTAGATATGAACAGCATTCAAGAAAGTCATGAAGCTTTCAGATTAAGGGATACACGTTTTTGAAGAAAGTTGTTTCACACATAGCCAGAGAGATAAAAGTTATGAAATTTCCTTTGACTGAAAGAAACAATCAAAGACAATTAATTTTTTTTTAATATACAATCAGATTTAAAGAAGTTACCTGCAGTGATTCTATGACTGGAGAAAATTTATTTCTCTTTTTGGACAACTATTGTATTTATGATGTATTAACTTTTAGTATTACCTGCAGTTTTCTCTCACAGTGTGAGATATATCTTCCCCATTTGCTGAAATGAACATTTCCAAACACACTGGTAAGCCAGGCTGAAATATATTTATATTTTTGCTTCATAATTTCATATTCCATTATTCTTTAAGTCTGAAACCATCTATTTGAAACTCTCTGCTCACTTGCCAAACCGGACAGGGAAAAATACTGTTTTTAACACACACATTGGAAATTTGAACAGAGTGGAAGACACTGATTTAATTACCTGTTCTTTGACTGAGAGATTAAATAACAGAGAAGTTAAACTGCTCCTTTTTCTCCTGTAGAAAAACTTACCATGAATGCCTTTGGGTATTTCTTTTTTGCTTTCTAAGGGGTTATATCTCCTTCCCTTTGTTATTATACTGACTTTAGGTAGATTATTGATAATCTCAGTGCATTCTTTTTCTTCAGTTTGAAAGCAGGGGAAGTCTAAGATAATTATTTCCCTCTTTTCACGCCTGCTGGCTGTGTTTAATTGGACTTTTAATTTTATCTCCACAAGCAGAGCCACAACAGTGGAGCCGATCTTGTGTAATGATTTATCTCTCATGGCCACAAACCCAGCACTGGAGAGGGCAAGGAACTCGTGTAAAAACTTTTCCTTTCAGACTGAGGAGGGATTCTTTTTCTTAAAATTAATTTTCATGGCAGCAAAGAGCTCTGTGTGTTCCCTCTGTTATCAAGGGCAGGAAGCAGAACTGAATCTCTCCCATCTAAACTCTGATTTGTGCTGCTTTGCAAGGACATGAAACACATCCCCTCCTCTCATCTGCATCTCCTGATGGCTGCTCACAGCCCAAATATCGTTCATTAGCTCATTTTCTCCTAATTTCCACCTAATAAACAGATTTTAGTGGGATTTTGGTGCCAATCCCTCACCCATAAGTGGAATTTTGAGAAGAGCTGAGGGGCATCCCTAACCTCCACGGGCCTTTCTTCTGAGGAGCCCTGGAATAACAGTGGCAATCATCCCTACTTTAAACATCTTTTTTCCACTCATGTTCTCATTTAACCAATTAGCTACAAGGGCTTTAATAATCCTTACAAATTTTTGGTGCACTCTCCTCTTTCCAAATGGCTTATGAGGCTCATTCCTTCTTTCTTAGAGCCTTTTCTATAGAAATAAAGGACTCTGGATGAACCTTTCTTTGAAAGAAATTCATAAAAATTAGCCTCAATTTCAGTTCATTTACATGGACAGGCAAAGGCATTTGTAGCTACTTCCATACACATACTGAAGTGAATAAATTAAAATTAAATCTTTCCTCTAAATGTACTTTAAATTTTATTCTCACCAGCAGGCATCAAAAGGCCATGTCAAAGTTTGTTAGGTGTCCTCTTAGTAAAAACAGTCACCTTGTAAATCCTAAACACAAGCACTGATTATTAAATAAAGGAGAACTGATGGCAAATGGGATGGAAAATTATCACACTGTATTATTGAAATTCTGTTGAGGTTTGATATTCAGCTCTAATGTTTTAAGCTCAGTGCTGCCTGTTGCTGGGGAATGAGTAATAGCATTTAAAGGTTGTTTGAGTACAGCTTCTTTTAGATATTTCTTAAAGTGGCCTTGGGCTGACCTAGAGAGGATTTTTCTTGTTTTGGCTGTAGCATATCCCATATTTGCTTCCCTGGAAAAAGCATCCAGCCATGACTGTCAGCACAGGCCGATAGCAAATTACAATTTGTCCAATTAAAATAAAATGGAGCATAAATTCTACTTAAAATATGGCCAGTAACAATTTTCCCCCCTTCCTCTTATTCTTTCAATTTTTATAGGAACATCACAACACTCCAAACTGTGTTCCATTACTATTGAGTAAATAGTTTTGTGCATAATCCTGAAAAGGAAGCAGAGAATTCAGGAATAATTCCCCCAAGGCAATTCCTTTCATTGTTTTCTTTCTCTGTGAGGCACCCAGAGCCCACCAGCACGGGACCCTGACAGATCCTGCTCTGCCTTCTGTGCAGTCATCACCAATTAATGGCAAATCAGCAATCTTTGAATCCCCTGGTTCTTTCACTTTGAGAAGCCATGGATTTATTTATTTGCATTCCCAGGAACCTGGTGAGATATAAAAAAGTGCAGATGTTAAAAGTCCATGGTTCTAAACTGGGCTTACACCTGTTAGATTTAGATAAACCCAGGGAATCATAGCACACCATTCCTCACATTTTTATGCAAATACATTTTATTTAGAGATTTAAAGCCACTTCAACTTGGTTTAATATGATTAATTCAAACTTTACCTCTGAAATATTTTATTGAACCCGGCCTTTCATATTTTTTTCCAGACTTCTCTTCTGGTCTGCTGCACATCCATGCCCCAGTCTGTAAATTAAGCAGACACCAGGATAACAATTTCCTATTTCTTAGTATTCACATTCAGATTTTATTCAATTTGTTTTAACTCAATTTCACACCTCTGCCAAATCTGTTCTAGTTAGTGACTTCTCTGCCTCATTTCTTTTGTCTTTCATAAAAGAAAAATTTGTTGCTACCTGGGGAAGAAGAAGTTTCCCAAAGTTCCTCTCCAAGTCCAAGTTCTGTTCCTTTGCCATCTGGGTTCTGTTGTCACACGGTATTTCTATTTTTTGTTTTTGATGCACCTCAAAAGAAGGGAGAACAGAAATCTCATTGTGAACAAAGTTTAGGTCAAGGCTGTCATACCTTGGACAAGTCCTTCCTACATTATGTTGTTTTAAGATATAAACACAGTACAGTATACTGGTTTTGGCTATAAAAACTATTATATATATAATATCTCTTTATTGGATATAAAAACTATTAGAAAAGACCAATTTGTGGTGTGAATAGAAATGGTGTTTTTCTACCTGAAGGTGAATTTTCCATCTCAGATTCTGTCTCAATGCAGAGCTGGGTTCCCAGGCTTGATGACAGAGAGATTTGCATAAATGTATTTGCATGTAGCACTGGGAGTTGCCAAAAGCTTGGAGTAAAACACATTCAGACCCAGAAATGGTTATTTTATGCAATTATATGACACCTTCAAAGTTTGGGTTTATATTTACATCTAGACACAACTACTGGAAAGCAAAATAGAAATTAAAATACGTGGTTAAATAATCCCAATAGCATCTACATGTCATCACTTCCTATGCAGGGAATATAAAGTAATAAATACTGACTTTCATGAGAAAACCTGCATTTCAAAAATCATTTCATCCCATTATGGAGTTTGAGGATAGAAGTGGAAAATGTGCCCATAAATTATTTACTTGAGGAGAAAGTTGCAAGTGTCTCCAAATCTACATGAGGAGAATAAAGGTACTCACAGAAAAAGTCAGTTTTGCTGATGAATTTCAAAAGGCTGATGTGGTTCATAACCTGATGTTACTCCATGGGTGACCTTTAAATACACTTAATAAATTGGAATGCCAGCCATGAAATGTCAATGTTAATTACAGAATATTTGAAGACATAATAATACGATTTTTCATATATATATATATATATTTAAATTAACTACCTTTAAACATTACTGGTTTAGTCATTGTGGGAATTCCAAGGCTTCCAGTTAAGGAATCATTTTGGTAGAACCTACAGGAACCTACGGAGCTGCAGAAAGAGTCCAATACCTTTTCTGTAAAAGTCCCACAACTTAGAAAATGCTTATTTCCTTATTGAGATTTTCATTTTGGAGAAGACAGTGCACACTTCAAAGCTGCTTTCTTCCTTTTTTTTTTGGTGCCTTGAGAATCAAATTGGGAAGAAAAAAAATAAAGAGCAATGAATAAAATCCAAACCACCAGAACATTAAGACTTACATAGAATCCTTTCCCAAATATCTTTTTTTTAAATAAATAACTAAAATGCCAGTTTGGAAATGGCCATGCAGAGAAGCTGTGAATTATCTATCCTAGTCAAGATCAGAACAGGGATTAAAAGTGGATGGTTCCATTTACCTTCATTATCATTCTTAAATCGTGAGACCACGTATAACACCGCTCTGCATAGATAAGATTCATTGAAGAGAGAAGCAAATAGATTTGGAGTTTTTTAAAAATTGAGGTAATTTTCATTGCCACCACAAATTCTACCACAAGCACAACCAAATCCATGAGTCTTGAACTGAATGTCATTCACCTTCCTCCGTGTGCTTCTTCCTCTCAAATAATGAAGGGGAAATAAAAATATGTAACTGAAGCAAGCCTCCAGCCCCTCAGTAAATGTTAAGAGAGAGTAAAGAAGGCAGAAATGCTGCTCTGTGGCTCAATCCATGAGCAGCCAATGGAGCAGAAAGCAGCAGCAGCCCAGGAGGAAAGAGGGGATGATGCAGCCCAGAAAGGGCAGCGGATGAGGATGGATAATGGTGAGAAGATCCAGCAGGGAACTCCCAGCCTGTCCCTTTGAATTCACCCTCACCTCCAGATGTTCCTTCCCATTTCCTCATCTAATGAAAGACATGGAGAGTTTCTTTTTTGTTTTATCATTCTTATTTCAAAGAGAAAACGGCCTGGATTATCTCTACAGATGGGCTTGTTGTAATAAATCATTAGAATTATTCTGGACAACAATGAATGGAGATCTCGGGCACTTAAAGCAATATTTTCTTCAGAGACTGGACAAATGGATTGACCTTCTCTTTATGGAAGCTAATAGGAAGCACGTGCAAGGAGAGTTTTTGGGCAACAGACCATATAGAATAACTTGAAACACTTACATTGAAATGATTTATAGGCTGTAAGAAGTAACTCACTGTTACCACTACCAATATCAGTATTACAGTCACAAGATGACATTCAGAATTACATTTCCATCCCAAGCCTTTGTAAGGATTGAATACACTCCAAATATTCCTCCTTGGCTACAAAGAAAGGAATATGAGAAGTGGAAATAAGCATCAGGACAGCCAGACTCTCTACATGTGCTAAGATTTTGTCCTGGCTTAAAACCAGATTAAGATGGGGTCTCCCTCTTAAATCTTTTCATCTCTGGCCATTTTTTTGAGATGTAAAGAAATGCAACAAATTAATCCTCAAAAGTGTTCCTATGCCTAAACCTTTTTTATTTGTCTTTTCCTCTTTTGTTTTTATTTATATTGATATTGAATTTTAGGCCTTGAATCTTTGTTGGGAAAATAAAGTGATTTAATTTTTGGTTTGTTATTTATTGGGTAAATATTAGATAAGGCTTTAATGCTTCTACTGGCACTTTTCAGGAAATTTCTGTGTGAAGTTTCCAGCATCAGACACTGCTACAGCCACAGGCAGGGGATCACTCTACCCAGACATGATATCCTAATATATTTGGGACAGAAGTGGAAAAAGCAGCTCAATCCAAACCCAGCCTATATTTTAAGCATTTTGACATCTTGCAGTTCCCTTTCAGATATTTTAAAGCAGTGCCGCCTGCTCTTTGGGTGTTCAGCATGGATCATTTAATTTCCTGAATCTCAGAAATTACTCACAAATTAAATATTGTAGAGAAAGAAAAGCCTAAAGGTCACAGACGATATAGAATGGGAATTATTGGTATTTTACTTACGTCAAGGTGTCAACAAGACCTTAAATTTCCTCTGAGGAGTAATGAAGGTATAACCAAACACAAGCTGATGATATTTGGTGACACTTCCTTTTGCTTCTTTCCTCGGCCTTGTAAACTGATATTTGGAAACCAATAAATGTTTCTTCTCTGCTGGCAGAGGAATCCAAAAGAACAGCAGTGCAAAATATCTTTGCAAGGTGCATCATCAGAAACATCACAGAATTGGGTCAAAAATACTGAAGAAACTACCCAAAATAATGTTTTGTGGTGGGGTAATGTCTGTCATTCCTCAGATAATCTCTGTGCATGCCATCCACAGGGTGTAGGACACATGGAGAAAGCAGACCTGCATTTCAGTAAATGTTTCAAGGGAACAGAACTGGTTAAATCACAGAATTCCAGAATAGTTTGGGTCAGAAGGGATCTTAAAGCTCATATCATTCCAACACCTCTGCCTTGGGCAGGGCCACCTTCCACCAGACCAGGTTCTCCAAGCCCTGTCCAATCTGGCCTGAAGCCCTCCAGGGATGAATATATAATATAGAAACGTACATCAAAAGAAATGAGATTTTTAATGTGTAAAACAAAACATCAGGAGGAAGTTTCTGTAATATTTTACTTTACTCCATGTCATATTTCTCTCTCTTCCTATGACTAAAATATTAAATATCAGCTTCTCCCTCATCCTACATACTATTTTGTGAGAAACAGCAATTACTCTTTCTGCAACAGTAAAAGAGCTGGCAAAATATTCCTGGCACCAGCCAGCATTTCAAGAGGAATTTTTCTGTGTTTGAGGCAGACATGTTATATGTGACATACCACAGCTGGCAAGCGATAGGATTTTCAGATTTAAAACCTGCCCGTCTGTTCAGTGCTTTAAGTATAACTCTTAGACAAATTAATTATGTGCCTTTCTCTCTTTTTATCGTAACTTTTCTCTCCCGTTCCTAGGCAGTAGCCTCAAGACCATTCTCAGTGTAAAAAAATCCCAAATTGTGAGTTCAATTGCAAGTGCAACATAAACCTTAAAGGCAGCAATATAATTATTGCCATAAGCTCATCTTTATGTCAGCTTAGCATTTGCCAGGGAGCAACTTAAGAGTTATTTTTAGGCCTTTAAACAGGGGCACATCTGGCGTGGGGTGTTCATTAATGAAGTGTGTAAAAACTGGGAAGATACTGCTGGTACCAGCAGAGGAAAGCGTTGAGAATCTGGAACATTTGGCCTGGTGGTTTTTATGGGCTGCTGTGAGTGCTGAGTGTTAAAAACAACGAATCAAAACCTGGCAGGATGTTCTTTGTGTGGTACCAGCCCTGACGTATCCAACATCGAAGGTGTCAACACAAATTTCTGTCTTCAAATTAAGCAAATTTGAACATTTGAACATCATTCTAGAATGGTGTGTCATGCATGAACTTTGTTTGGTGCTATGTATTGTTGCAGGGTTGGCCTGGGAATAATTAAAATGGAATAATCTGCTTTTAAATCTGTTGGCTAATCATACCAATCCTGATAAGCTTTTTACAACAATGATTCTCTAAAATTATATTGGAGACAAAATACAGCTTCAACCACCATCCTTCAGCTGTAAAAAATTTATCTACATAGCAATTTGGATCACTCTAACCTGGAAGAAATCTTGTTTGTAATACAATTCCAGAGAAAGCTTTTGAAGAACATAATCCAGCAGAACATGCCCCAGACTGTGCTTTCTATGTAAATTTGTTTTCCTCTTTTGCCCTTTATTTCTCACCGCAGTAAGATCAAGTGTTTTGTGTATGAGAACTCACACAGAAAAAAAATAAAATCAAAAGCAATCCAATAAATATGCAATGATTCAGTAGCATAAAAGATGCTGGATTTAGGGAAGATAAGTGAATGCTGAACAATTAGATATTGGCTGGGTAAAAGAGGCTTTTTGAAAATATGCTTCTAATTTACTTCTTAATATTTGTTTTCTTTGATATTTCATGTCTATCTTGAATAGCACAAGTAGATGACCACAAAGAACAGCCTTCCCTCACTGTTCATAATTTGTTATGAGAGTTTTCTCCAGAAATTTCTATGATGTTCAGAGAGAAAATGTTGCATCCAAAGCTGAAGGTTATTGGGGCAGGATGATGGTGAAACATGGCACTCTAATAAATACAATGGCATAGCCCTCTAATAAATACAATTTTATCTCCTGGCCTGGTAGGATGCCCCCCCATTTTCCACAATTTCCTTTCATAAACAGCCCCACATGAAATCCTCTGGCAGAAGGTGGGTTGAATGCAACACTGAGTATGCCAGAATTCATAAAATTCTAAAATTATTGAAATATTTGGACACTGAGCACCACCTAGGAAAACAGAATAAAGTGGGTAATTTTCTAGAATTCTAGAGGAAATTGGGAAGACAATCCCCACATTGGTCCTGGCAGATGGAAGGTTGCAGGTCACAGGACTTTCATCTCTGGAGACTTTTAAAAGCAGGTGAGATGCTCCATTCATTACTTAACAGTTTGGACCCCAGCAGGGAGGTACCTCTAAACCCTCAGGAACTTTTTCAGGAATGCCAGAGATAAAGAGGGAAGGGAAGCCTAATTTTGATGCACTTGAAGCAAAGTTCACTGGCTACAGGAGGCTGAATTTCCACTCTTCTCACCTTAGATGTATCCATAAAACTCACTCCCAGATCATGTCTTTAATTCTTCAAAGAGTCGGGATTTATTTTGTTTCAAAGCTAAAGTTACAGCAAATACCTGCATGCCATAAAAAAGGAAAAGTAAATACTGAATAAATACTGAGGGTAAGAAGGTCTGAGACACCAGAACAGCAGATGTGATCTTTTTAATTTGCTCAGGTCCACCAGAGGATGTTCCTTGAAATTCCTTTGTAGCAGAAGGAAGTTATTTCAGGTCTCTGGAGGAAATTGCTTAATTCATTTTCATGACATTTAGTGTCACACTCCTGCTGAGAAATACACATTTCATTGGAAGGAAATAATTCATTAAAGCAAAGCATAAAATGTAGTTCTCAACTTTCAGATTTTTTGTACAGAGACAAATTCAAACCCTGGTAATTCTCAGGCAAAATAGACATAGATCTGTGTTTTGGCTAACAGCAACAGAGATGTTGGCTGTGTCTGGTACTTCTGCATCCAATCTTGGAGTTTTCCAGCTGGATTTGAGACTGACTTGAGCTTGGCTGTAGTGTGGACGACGAGCTCTCAAGAAGGCCTGGAAACGAGAAACAAGGCTTCATGCCAACAGCAGGAGAGGTTCTTATCCAGGGAAAGCCTTCCCTAAGGAACAAAATCCAGAGTCTTCGTTAGTAAAACCATCAGGATCAGTTTAATCATGTGATCAGCACTGGTGCAGGCACAGAATCCAGGGCAGGGTGACAAAAAGTGACATATTTCAGTACTACCAACTGCAGGGCCACGATACTTGAGATAAAATTTTGCAGTATATGCCAGAATAGAGTTTAAAACTGTCTTTTCTCAGAGTTTCGATTCCACTGCATCAGCACAAGAGCAGAAAGGCTCTCCAACCACAAAATGATGCCTGAAGAAGAATTAACATCCTTTGTTTTAGCAATCTGAGAGTATTTTCCTGGGTAAAGCCACTCCTAAATAGTTATTACTTGATATCTGTTTTGAAACTGAACTCTCGAGTGCCTTTTGGTCTTTTTGAAAACTCCACCACTCTCCTTGAGCTCCCAAGCAGCAAGGCAGCACTTTCTCAAGAATTAGTCAGATACTTAAAAGGCTTGAACATCAGTGAAATCCTAAATGGAAGTTATGCTGCAGGGCAGTCCACAGCACTGGGAGAGCTTGTTATGACAGTCTGCTACAAAGCATGAGTGCCTTGACGATAAATAAACCTGTCTGGTGGTTGTCTGCCACTGAGAGCTTCAGCTTCTTGAATCCCTGCCCCTGTGCTGGAGCTGACAATTGTCTGAGTCTGCAGCTAATTGGTTAAAGATGGCAAACTGCAAGGAGCTGCTGTTCGTGTCCCTCGGGGCTTTTGATCCCAGGGCTTCATCACAGCCATTCCTCCTGCAAAATGGGCCTCCAGTGCCTGCCACGTGCAAGTGCTGCTGCCAAGGTCCAAGAAGTCTCGTTCTGACAGAGAAACAAAGGCACTTTGCACTTTCAGACTCTGGATGAGTTTTCTGAGGATGTACAAAAGCTGGAGGGATAAAATCAGGTTTCAGGAAAACAGGGTTTAGAAGCTCCCTGTAGCAGGTCAAGTAAATATAGGCCGTTGTGAGTTCAAATGTAGTTAATAGATTTTTTTATATTTCTTTGCTACATTTTGAAAACAGTATAGTTCAAAATATTAAAAAAGAGGGAACATAAAAGACAGAACTTTCCTACTACACACCAAAAGTTTTAGCTATTCCCTTTCTGCCCATGGAGACAAAGCCAATCTTGTAAACAACTTGGCTGTAATCCAAAGGCAGAAATCAAGACTCAAAATGAGTCAAAATTTTGCAAGAATGTTTGTCTCAGTTTGATTCAGAGCGTTTCTCAGAAGTGGTGTTTTTCTCCCTAGGAAAGGGTTTTGCTTTTCCATAGAAGGTCAGGGCATTAGCAGTGCCTTTAGCAACCTTGTGCTTTCCTTCACAGGTTTCCCCACGCTCTGTGGAGCTTTTGTGTGGATAATTCTACAAAAACAATGATGGTAACAGCGAATATATAATTCAAACAATGAAGCCACTGCCATGAGGGGAGTGTCATGTCCCTGTGTGTCACATCATATTTGCACTCTGGGTACTGTCCTGCATAATAGACCTGAGTGGTGCAGTGTTTTGTCTGCCATAAGCAGCAGCTTCTTCTTTTCTTGCAATTCCACTCCATCAGCCCTGCACCAGGATAAACAACACACCATAAAAGAGCAGAAGGCACAGTTAAGATAGAATCATTATGCAAATAGGTTATGGCATGCTTTATATGAGAACAGCTTCCCTAAAGAGACCTAATGGGATGACTGACCTATAAAGCATTTAATTTGTTGTTAGCATTTCATTTAATTGTCTTTCAGCTCCTCTAGGAATAAAACTTTTAATTGTAAAAACTTCCAAATGACATAATGGTTGATTTCTCTTTCTGTAACTAACAGGTTCCTCTCACAGTAAAAATAGCTCGCTGTGGTTTCCTACTGTAATTTTTAAATTCTGGAATAATTCTGGTGCAAAAGTTTGGATGCTTGACTTTAGCTGACAAAACTCTATTAGAAGAATGTTATTCTAGAAATGTTAATGAGAGGCATCTTGCAGAAAGCCTATACATCTTGATATACAGGCATACAGCAGATGATCAATTTTTCTCACTTTTGACCTTTGAGTGGTAGACTCAGGATCCATAGTCCTAACAGGATTGATTATTGTGTGAAGGTTACATACAATAGGGGGTAAATAGACTATTTCAATAAATCTTCATTTTCTTTGGCCAACTACTAAAGGACATTTAAAATCCTCACAAAAAAAAATCCAATGACATGCAGTATTAATTATCAAGTGTAAGTAAAGGGAATATATAAATACCATATTCTGAGATGTATTGCTTGTTTCAATAAAAGCCCTCAGGTGGGTTTACAAAGATAAATTGGGTTTTTTTCATAGAGAGGGAAATGTTACATCTCCAAAGGAAGGCCTGGAGGCACCTTGTAGGATATGAGAAAGTAAGAGGTGATTCCTGATGGGATTTTGGCTTTTGGGATTTTTTTTGAACAACGAACATGACCAGGAATATTCCCTGTCAGTCAAGGCTGTTTAGAGCACCATGGTAACACCAGCAAGAGATCAGGGAATGTGATCATTCCAGCCCATCTGGCACTTCTCAGGCCACACCTGGAATAGTCTGTCCAGCACTTTGTCCAGCTCTGATCCCCACATTCAAGAAGACAATAAAACATGGAAAAGGTGCAGGGAGACACCAAGTTAATCAGACTTTGGGAGGGCTTGGCCTGTGAAGGGAGGATGAAAGAATTTTTGTTCATCCAAGAGCAGAGAAGGCCCAGGGAAAAAGCAATCCCAAGCTTCCAGCACCAAAAGGAAACTGCAGAAATGATGGAGGACAAGAGGGAATGGACTTCAGCAGCTACAGGGGAAATATTGGTCTGGCACAAGAAACCAGTGCACTGCAGGTAACAACAATACTGGAATGAGTTACAGAGAAGTGGTGGAATCTTCCTTGCTGGAAATATTCCTGCCTCAGCCTGACAGGGATAACCTTTCAACAGAAGGTGGGACCAGATGGGCTCCAGGGATGCCTCCCAACCTAGATTTTTCTCTCATTCTAAAAATGCCTGGTGTTCTGCTGTGACATTTCTTCCTACCCAGCCTTTTTTTAAAACACAAATTCCTGTCTGAAAGTTGTACTCCATTTTGCAAGCTTGTGTCATGTTGTTAATTTGAATATTAAAATAAACCACCTTTCTACCAATTGAACAAATGAAAACTCTTCAGCCCCAGTCAAACATTTTATAAGCGAGTTCTACTGATAAGAGGTGACAAAAACAAGAACTGCTAATGAGGTATGGATTTGTGATGGATTTATTTTGATTGAATGGATATATTTTAGCTATTTCTCCAGAGAATATTAAATCTAAACATAAATATAAACATAAAGAGAAACATCTTTTAAAAGGTCAGAGCAAAAGAATTTCAATTCTAACCTCAAGCAAGAAAAACAACCCAACAGTATTTTTATAAAGGTTTTTCCTAATTCTAAAATATTGAAATAAATTGGTTAGAAATACAAATTTTCTTAAAGAAAAAAAAGAGAGGCTTTTAGTATTCTGTTGGCATTCTTTTCCAGGAAGCTTTGAAACTCATGCATTTTCATTTAGATGCTTCCATCTTAACCTTTCCTCATGGCATTGCACCCTTAAGCAAAAGTGTTTAATGTATATTATTTTAGCCATTAATCTCCCATTTTTAGTGTTACTGTGCCTCAAAATGACTCACTCTGGCCAATTCTTAAGTATTTTGTGCTCAACAAGAAATTCAAAGCAATCAGAGAAAAAATGAATAAGATTAAACTCCAGAAACGCCACAAGTTTATCAACCCACTCTTCTCTAACTATATGAAAAATTTTGGAACAAAACAAAAGAAAACAAATCCACCAAAACCAGCACTTTTTGAAAAAATCTACAAATGCTATTCACATTTTGGAATTAATATACTTTTCTGAAATTAAGACTAAGACACACATGGCTTTTAACAATCTAATTTATAAAATTAACTTCAGGAAGAGAAACTAAGTTAAATGAAAATGAAGAGTCACAGAACTGATGATGCTGACAATAAATATAGAGTTCCCAGCAGTGGGTGAAAAACCAGTAACATTTCTTGGAGATGCTACTAAAAACCCTAACAGACCCCAAAATATATCAGATACAAGTGCAAATTCTGGTAACACTTTGTGGTGAGGATATGTGATATTGTAGTTATTTTGTTAAGAATTAAAAGAGAAAGCAGAGTGAGAGAAGGCAGCAGGCAGGATTTGTAACATGGCTGAAGAGTGAAAAAATAGAAATACATTCTTTCTTTTTTTAGTGTACAACTCAGAATTTAACAACTGAGGTAATTTTATCTGAAACTGTTGTTTTACTACAATTTTACAAGAAATGGTGTTTAGGGGTGTCAATATTTAATTGCAAATCTCTCAAATTTCACTTGTGGCCCTGGCAACACAAAGGCTTAGGAGGCAGTGAAGGGTCACCACTGTGATGTGATGTCCATCATCACATTCAAACAATATATTTCTTACATTCACAGAAAGGGAAAAGAACAGCTCATAAGCAAATACTGGAGAATTAGAAGAGATGTCTGCAAAACCTGGTTGTATGCAATAGGAATGTACTGAATCAATGCTATCCACACACAGATTCAACATTAGCAAAGACAGCCTCCTCCTGAAACCCTTTATGGTATAAAACCCAATGCAATTCACAGTGGAACGAGTGGAAAATCACATTTGTTTAAATTCTCTAATTCAGAAGTTTTTCTTCAAGAAAAAAAAAAGCCATGCTCAGCTCTGCACAGATTAATGCTCCTACACTGAT
Source organism: Petroica traversi (assembly GCA_025920805.1). Classification (NCBI taxonomy): domain Eukaryota; kingdom Metazoa; phylum Chordata; class Aves; order Passeriformes; family Petroicidae; genus Petroica; species Petroica traversi. Next base: position 3,154,647 of record JAHLSL010000024.1, on the reverse strand, counting down.
TTATATTCCAGTCTCTCAGTGGAGCATCTGTTACGTTTCTCCACATCATATGTGTGTTAGGCAAAGAGCCTCAGGGCTTTTAACTACAACAAATCCAGAGCTGCTTTTCCAAGCCTCTTGCTACTAAGGCACTTTTCTATTTCACAACCACTTCCCCTCAGATTTATGTCCTTTAAAATGTGTTTGCCCTCTACTAATCAAGGATGTTTGGAAATCTCTGTGATTGCTTTCCCCATGATCATCATCTCGGCTGTCCCCTCGGATAACCCTGTTTGGTTCAACTGTCTCACATATTTATAATGTTGCAGGAAAAAAAAATGGCCCAGTTTTGCCACAAAAAGTTTGCGCTCTCCAAATTCTACTCACACAGCTTAAAACGTGATATTTTTCGAGTTAGTATCACTTCTGTTCGAGCAAAGGAAAGGACAGAGAGATTGAGAACTAAGCCTTTCTCCAGGTCACTGCTTGAATTATTTCCACAGCTGGATGTTTCAGTTTGTCCATTATTTGTTAGAAGTTAACCAGAATGAATATTTTATAGCACAAAAGGACTTGCTCTGTGTATGATAGCAGAATGCCAAAATGACATTTTTGTTTTTATATGTGAGGAAAGAGATCTCTTCTGTAGGAACTGAAAAAGCTCTTTCACCAAGGCACATCTCTTAGGATCTAAGACAAGGTAAAGAACTTATGGGGAACTCCAGGTTGTATAAAATCAATCCCAAGCTACAAATGTGAGACATTTGTTCTTTAGGGTTTGCACTCCAAGATCAATGCACAATTTTCCTGGTGAAAAGATAAAAAAATACACCAATTGATAAATCTCACCCACTGTTCCTAACCTAGAACTAGAAGGGACCACTTGATACTACAGCATGTAAAAAACCCAAAGATTGTGTCATGTTTGAATTTCCAATACATTTCAGGGTTTTTTACTGATTGTATTTTCTTGCTTTCTAATATTCTTACAAATATTTAGTCATGGCTGCTTCATAAATACACACAATGAACTAACACTACAACCAAAACAGAGGTGGGTCATGCTTAACCATGCAATATTTGGTTTAGAATTTCACCCCTTGGAAGTTCATGCACAAACTGCAATCAAGCATCATTCCTTCCATTGGATCATTTCTCACACCTTCCTCAAGCAGAGCTCTCTCATAACCCACTGGGAAACCAGCCAGACAGTCATGGTATTTTCTGTGTAAGTACAGATGCAGGGTTTCAGTCATGGGCTAGAAACTTATTGAAAAATAGGGATTTACAAAAGAAAAGGATTGAAGCTTCAGTCCTGCAGGTTTTACTTCAATTTACAGGCTCCAGCAGATCTTTAGGCTGCAGCCTTTCAGAGATGTATCATTGGTCTCTCAAGAGTTCTTTCATGAATTATTCTGTGACCAAGCAAAGACTTCTTGAGACATGAATATGACAAGAGCTATCACAATCACAGAAATCTACAAATCTGCAAAATATTTATTATGGAGCATTGCCATTCTTACAATATATCCTTCCTTCCTTGTTCTTTTTACCACTGATTATTCCATTTCTAGAGCAAGGGACTAACATTCTCAACAGACTGAGAATTCCACTTGCAGGAGGATGCAGAGGGATGGGTGGATGGCTGGCTGGATGGATGGGTGGATGAAGACAGCATTACTAGCAAACAAAAGTTTAGATTTATATCAGGATAACAGGTTCAACAAAAGTCAAATGGTTTAGCAGAAATTTATATTTAATTTTTCTGTCATGGTATTGTGTAAAATTAAGACGAATATTATTAGAATCTGCTTATCATGGGTTAAACTCTAAGGTTAAATTTCTGTGATTCCACAGAAAATTCATCTGATTCTGAGCTGTAGCCAATATGCATAACACTATTAAGGGCCCATAAAATGAATCACAAAATTTATTTTCTTTATTAAAAGAATGTAAAATGAAAAGTTAACTTTCAGCCTTTTTTCTATTAACTCAATGTATGGAAGAATAGCCAAAAAGCACATAAGAACAAGAACTTCCTTGCCGTACTTTGCTTGCAAGAAAGGAGAAATAATAGTAAAAGGGAAAATGCTAAAATACAAATACTACTTTAATAGTCTGCAAATGAAAGATTTAATATATTTCGCTGTTTTTCCAAGTGTGTTTTAGCACTTAGAGGAGAGTTAAAAAACGTTTATAACTCAGGCTGAAATTTTATACCCTATGAATGTAGCTAATAATATAAATTAATAAGCTGAAATCAACCCCCAAAATATTCAAGTCCAGTCATGTTTGAACTGCAAGGGCTTTGCAAGACTATATGTTGGGTTCCTTTTTTAAGCATTTCCACATTTCAATGAAGAGATGAAGATCATTAATTTAAGCACAAATCCAGAGTAAAGCTTTTTAAATGGGTCCCTGAAGTCTCCTCTGCAGAAGGTGTGGTCACCAAGCAGCTGTTATGGCCTGTGAGACACAGGAGGATGGACAATGTTCAAATGTCCAAAAAATTGGATCTTATTCTTAATACCAGAATTTAATACAGCAAAGCTACACAGAAAAGCACTTGATGGCCACAAAGAAAACAAAGAAGAACATCAGACATTAAAACTTTTCAATGTGACCTACACTGCCCTTCTGTGGGCTGGGATGTGCCCATCACTTTTATGGCGCTACCTAAAAATGTAAAAGCTATATTGGGATGAGGCTGGAAGGGTGAAATATTAGCTGAGAAAATGACAATGTTCTTTGTTGGTGATTTATTCTAGCTTCAGTTAATGTGTTTTCTTAAGCTTTTGGATAGTGTCATCTTCATTCTCAATTGTTACATTTCAGACATGCAGCTGTATTATTAAAAATTCCTTTTGATAGAATTAGACTATCATTACCAGGTAATGAGAAGAACATTACTGACTTTGTGAGGAATTATGTCTTCCAGGATTTTCATCTAAATTAAACTTTGGTATGACTTAAAAGAATAAATTGTCTCTGAAGTCTACGGTTTCCTTGGTGATATTTTTTATTCTCGTGTCATAATGCGAGAAGAAACATTTGAAACTTTGGTTAGATTACTTTCCAATACTGCAAAAATGGGAAGATCACAAAAATTGAATGATGCCAAATGAATGGAGTAGAGAGGATGCAATAATGGTTAAAGTAGGATTAAATAAGTAAAGGTTAAATGCAATCATGACATGATAGAGCAGGGGAAAATGGAAAGGCAAAATTTCCCTGTACTTCTTTTCATAACTCATACATGTGAGTTCTCCAAGTCATAGATAATTTATAAAGATCCTATATATCAGCTATGAGAGTGCACAGAGAGCTAAGTGAGTGTGCTTTGAATGACAGAAATTACTAATAAACACCCAGGAAGGAGGACAGAAAGGGCGTTTTTTTTCATACTATACACAACATTTTTCAATCCATGTATATATACACACATGAGTGGGAGGGTACATGGAAATATGAAATAAGTTTGGGAGTCCAACAGAGACATGAACTAATTCCTTTTTTTTTTTTAATATTCGAATACTTTCTTTGAACTTTTATCGTTATCTGGAATTTGTAATAAATAAAACAACAACAGTCACTACCTTGTAGAAAATCCATACACCAAAGGACTTAATGAAGAGAATAAAATATTCTGCAGTAAGAAATCCAATCCAAAGAACTTCTTCACATACTCAGAACCTGTTCAAAGAAGATAAAAATTGTATGAAAATCTAACAATTTTTCAGAGAGAAGAATGAAATCAGGACCTGCCTGGAATACATTTCATTACATTAAAAAAATTCTTCCGTGAGTAACGAGCTTTCAAAACAGGCTGATCTGAAAAAGTCCACCAATACCTTCAAAGAAAAACCTCACATCAATATTTATAGTGACCAATATCAATGGGATCAGCGCTTCCCTGAGGAGAACTCATGGGTTTGCCTGTGAGAATGGCACGTGTGAGAATGCTCATCACACTTTTGCCTCCTTGGTACCTTGAGAGATTTCCAGAAGCAGCACAGTCAAAAGCCCGGATTTCTTGCTGTTTTCTCAGGCCAGTTTGTCAGGTTGGAGGCATCCACTGGTATCTGATCAGAGCCAGCTGATTGTAGAATCACTCTTGCCAGATGATTCCCCACCACATGGATGTTATTTTAGGATGCTGAGTTGTAATTTCGGTCAGGAAAGGTCAGAGCTGGCACTGGAAGAACAGGGATTTATTTTTTCACAGGGAGAGCCCATAAAGCATTCAGTGCTACCAAAACCCACAGACAGAACAGCAGCAACACCTCAGGCCTGGGGGGTTTAACTCCTGCCCCAGCAGGAAGTGTGAGAATAATCCCATTCACAAAAAACTACAGTTCTGTGCCTTTTTATTCTCTCCTAATTAAAAAATAAATAATAATTTGATTAATAATGGCTAAAGCCACTGTCCAACCTTGATTTTTTTTCCCCTATAGGCCAACATTCTTGCAAATATTAATGAAAGAGTTTTTGTTAGACTAGGACAGAGACTGAAAATCAGCCAAACATACGTGATTATTGTTCTGCAAACATGACCAAGGACATCCTACATTTTAAATTTTATGTATTAAGAAATCTGAGAAGACAGATAATCCTTAATAAATCAACCTTTTACAGGAGAAGAGCTCAATCAATATTCTAAGAAAAATATTCACCTGGCTGGAAACATTTGCACTAAATCTGGAGGCCATGGGCTGTTGGCTTGTGTGAGGACTCAAGGTAATTTCCTAAATGGAACACTAATTTCTTTCATAGGAATTTTTACTTTATGAGCTGAAATGAACAAATATCAACCTCACTTAGTTTTTAGCATCTGTGCTTGATTTATCCACAGGTGAATATTTACCTGGAATTTGCATCCACCACAGCAGGGAAAAGGCTCTGTTTGGGAAGGCATCCAGAAGGCCCAACTCAAACACATTGAAGAACAACAGAAAATAGTGAAAAAAAATGCTGGGAATATAAATGGAAGTTCTTGGTTTTCTTTACCTCACTGTCCCAAAGCACTGTCCCAAATCCCAGGGTCTGTTTAATAATTTTCTGCTTATTTTGCGCGTGCAATGAACACTTCACTGAGATGGGACTGATTTTGCTGAATAATTTGCTGCATTCTAACCTGTGGTTTTCTATTTTAAAAGTGTACCTTGATAACACCTTTTATAGGAATTATTTAAACTTTAAAAAGTTTAAAAAGCTTCTGCAATAATAATAAAAAAATCTTCTAATTACTTGAAAGCCTTCAATTAGTGGAATACATTCTCTTTTCATAGAATGCATTTAAAACATTATCTTTTCGTTCTTATCAGCATCATTAGCACATTTCTTAAATTCAGTGTCCATCTTCAGTTACAGAATTATCACAGCTGTTTAGCAGAAATATCTTTTTAAAAAGGAGCCAATCCTAATTAAGAAAATCAAGCATGAAAAAAATACTTAAATTTCTTTCAAATTCCATGCAGGGAGCAAAATGCCCAAGTTATTTCATTTCTTCTTGAGAAGCAGGAAATGAAACAAACAAGGCAGGATTTCTCTGCCGTTTTCTGGAGCCTAGAGGATTTGAGACCATTGAATATGTCAAGATAAGATTTTAGGTTTTAAAAGACGTGGAGCACAGAGGACTCAAGGAAACCAAGTCTCTGTAGAGTCAACATATCCTTACAGAATTTCAGGATCAGAAATTAATTTACTCATCATCTCCACTGAGGAAAATAGTTACAGGTGCCTCTTGTAATTCAGATTTTTACATTTTTTAAAAAATGATAAATAAAATTTTCCAACATGTCTGGACTGTATAAGTATAAGGATTTTGTCTCAATCTGAACTGCAACATCAGTGTCTTCTTTTACCTTGCTGGGGAATTGCTTGAATTTAACCACATTATGGTTTCTCCAGTTTATCACTGGGTTGATTAATTTTTGATTTCTCTTTAAATAGAAGGTTCCTTGACAGGTATCAAGGCTTTTGGTGATCTCTGAGCTCGTGGTGAAGCAGCCAAGCCCAGGATGTTGTGGAGCAGGAAGGGCTTTGCCCTGCCAGCAGCAGCTGCAGTATTTGGGAACTCTGAAGAGGAGGAAGAAAATGCACGAAAGTCATAAATCTGAGTGCTTTAAATAATGTGTGACCTAATATACTGCTTTAAAATATTAAAGTTTCAAATTATCAATGATTCCTCTTGTACCTGAGGTATGAGGAGGTTTCAGCAGTTTCCATTAGGGCTGCAGTGGCAGCTGCCCTGAATTGCTGATCCTGACAGCGCCACTGCACCGCCTGTAAATCTGGGAAAATGCACCCCTAAAAACCAGCTGGTTACCTAAGAAAAGAATCCACAAAACTGCTGAAAGATACTAAAATAGATGCTAAAAGCTTACTTTTATGATTAAGATACACATGGCAAGGTATATATTACTCATTACATGTTGTAAAGACAAAGTAAATAGGACATGAATTCACATCCTTCGTTACAGCTCAGTATTTATGGTTAAGCTGCCTTATTTCCAACATGGTAACTTCAAAATCCATCAAGCTTTATACTTATGGAGATATCAGAGAAAAATTTAAGGAATGGGACCTTCTGAAGGAAAGATCTGTTAAAATGTGTGTAATCAAATTTTAAAAATGCTTCTTTATAAATGATAGAGTGGTAAACAAAAAAAAATTCATCTAATCATCATATATAGATATAGGAAGCTCATCAGGAATCTCTCCGACAGCTGTTCTTTCACTGTAAAAATAATCTGTAGAAATATCTGAATTGGTTTTGTTTGCTCTGACTACTCAGGAGTTTATTTTTATGAATGTTACAGCTCTACATTTATGGGAGGCAGAAAGACAGAGTTAAAATGTTCTGAGGCCAAAAAAGCACAGATCACTCAAACCTGCCTCTAACATGCCTTGGGTAACCTCATGGTTCTCACTGAAATGAGGTTCAAAACATGAATTTGAGGCTGCATTTAGATATCATATTTATGAATAAATCTGCTTCATCAAACTAATTTCTTTCATTGTACTTTTATGGCTGATTTCACCTAACCAAAATGTCCTGTGTATGGCATAATTTAACCTGATTTTGTGAGAGAGCTGTTGCACTTTTACCATTCCACCTTTAAGAAAGACCTGTCTGAAAATTAGCTCCATTCTTTTTTTCTCTCTGCAGTCTTCCAAGATCATTTGGGTTTTAAGCAAATGTTGAAGAGGTGCTTCCATTTTCTGTAAATTGCTGCCTCCTTGTTGGTGGTGCACTTCAAACAGATTTTGAAGTCTTGACTCCAGATTCCAAAGCTCCTTCACACTTAGTCCCCTGGCACTTCAATCACGTTGACTCCACTAATTAGTTTCAGTAATTTCTCAGTCTGCTCTTTTGGAATTAGAAACCTTGAGCCGCCAACCTTAGTTTTGTTCATCCTTCAATTTAACTAGAAATGCTTCAATTCCAGTTGACTGTTCCTGTTCACTCCAAGGTCATTCTCTCTGACCAGCTGATTGCTCACCCTCCCGTTGGTTCGGGGGCTGCCCAGAGTGAGGGAATGTGATGCATCCCAAAATTCCTGGCATTGCTGGCAGCACTCGCTCCAGCTGCAACGTCTGCTGTAATGGCCCAGAGCTGGGTAGAATTCCTCTCTCCATGACATGAACAATCTCTTGAAATCTGTCCATGGAAAGTGGAGCAGAACACTGGCTTGGAGAATGCTCCTCCACAGTCTTTCCCCAACATTGGTTTTCTGATTCTTACCTCTGTTGGACTGGTTTTTTTCTAAACCAGTTTGCCACTGCTTCTTTTTCTTCCTTTCAAACCCAGCTTAAAAAGCAAGTGCTCTTCAATTCCTCTGCTCTGATCCTTACACAATATTTCTATTATTTTCCACATGATTTTTTTATAACCAAACATGATTTAACATTGGAATCAAACCATCATAAAATGGTTTGATTCAGATGTCATCACACAGGAATATTTACTCATCCAGTGAAACCTGAGCTCTGCCTGTATCTATAATATTTAGTATGGAATTCACACCATTGTGTTGCCTGAGTGCTTTTTAAATATTAGTAAAAATGTTCCCCCAAAAAATTTTAATTTGGAGCCACAATCAAATGGCTCCAAATGGCAAGTTATGGTACAAAGAGGAAAAGGGGTGTGTGCACCTTGTAGCACATCACAGATTATTTATGGCATAAATCATTCTGTAGATATATTTGAGGCACTTGCTTATTTTTTTATATGTGAGCATGTATATTGGAAAAAGTACAATTTAAATGCATTTCTATTTTTTCTGGCTTATGAACAGAAAGGAGACTAAATCCTTCAAAAGCCCAAACATTAAATGTGCTTTAAACTATAATATTAATTATTTATGTTTCTCCAACTTCTACTCCACCTATTTTTATTTTTTTTTGCAAGTTTCTGCTTTGAAAAGTGAAAACTTTATTCAATCTGATGTTCTGCTTTAATATATAGCAAGAGAATAAGTCTCTGTTATTTCTCATGTCATTTTATTTGTATTTATATTCAGCACACAACTGTGCTTTTTTTCATAGTCTATTGTTTGATTCACTAACAGATTAATTCTTCCTTCTAAATAAAATCTCATATTAATTTTATTCATAGATAGCCCCTAAAAAGTTGTCTCGAGTTATTTAAAGCACATTAATGGGGCAATATATATTAACACAACTTATGCTACATTTGTTTCCTGTTGGGGTTTTAAATCTAGGTAACAACTGACTAAATAATGAAAACCCCTTTTGCAAAGAATTATTTTCTGGCATTCTGATTTAGTTCTGTAGCAAGATTTGTTTTACCTTAGACTCAGTGCTGGCTCCAGGAGAGGTTAAGTCTATCTGAGATAAACTATTAATTGAGAGAGCTTAGCATGCACATCACAGTTTAAAATATATATATTTCAGCCTATCTTACCCTTCTGCATTTTAATATTGACCCAAAAACATACACAGTGTAATTGATCTATAAATATCACAGGATGAAACAGTCAATTCAACTGGAATCAATTCAAGATTTTCTTTTTAAGAAATTAAAAAAGCCCCCATCCTGCACAACCTCTTAAACCTATAAGTCTTTCCCACAGTTTGAATTCCAGTAACTTCTCTTTTTTATAAAAAAAACATTAGAAATCAAGCTTTGTGCAAGTTCACAGTTTGGCAGCAGAAACTGAGGGTGAAACTGCCTTCATTAATTCTATTATCCAGCAGTATTGATTCTGAAGCGGGATGAACTGAGTGCACAATTTCAAGGGGACACAGAGCTGAAGCAAACCACAAAAATATAAAAAAAATTTCGCTCTTCAGGGTGATTTTTTTCAGCAAAACAGAACTTGTTATTGAGAAGACTTAGAATCAAATATAATGTAGAAATTTTCACGGTCATGGAAGAAGACAAAGTTGGAAACCATGGAAAAAGAATTATCCTGCAATGAGCTCTGGTCAGAATGAGTGAGTCCTCGAGTGGGGTTGTGACTGCACAAACAGAGACACTGGGGACCTGGACTTGACAGTGATTGCTCAGTTCCTTTTCAACTCAAAATGAACCCTCAAACACTTGCTGAGATTGAGCTCCCATCCAGTGGCAAGCATGGCATTGCAATTAATTTCATGTTAACGGCTGTTTCAGACTAAAAAAAAAAAATCACTTTTAACAAAGCAAACCAAACTCTTTTAAGCAGCACTGCAGAACATCAGCTGGTTGTTAATTTACTGTATCAGATCTATGTAACCCTTCAGAAAACCAAAACTTGTCTTCCATCATTGAAGCCATTTCATTCTCTGTCCTCAGTTACAAGGTCATCCCCAAGACAGCAGCAGAAATTTTCATGAATCTTTCCACATTTTGAACTGTGGTTTTTTTAATTAATTATGCACACAACAAATAAAAAAATAAGTATCATACACAAAATCTGTTACGAAGAGCAATGAATCATATGTTTGATTTTTTTTTTTCAGATGAAAAATGGTAAAAAATGGAATAAGGATATTAAAATGTTTCTAGCTTGCCTCTCTGAGTTTCTTGATTTTTGGACCAGCAGAATAATCACCTGTTGGCATGTTCAAACTCAAGAATGCTTACAGGAGTCCAGACCTTACCTGAAAGGCTGATGAAACCAATCATTTCAGAGCAGAATGGCACTTTACCTTCAGTTATGAAACATCAGTGCCATCTCTGTTACTTATTTTATTTAGATCTTCCAAAATTTCAGCATCTCAACACCAGAGCTTTGTAGATGACTGCTGTCTCCGCATCTTTTCACCCCAAAACATCCGTGTTCAAAATCAAGGCAGTCCCCACAGGCATTTCAAACTCCATATGGGAAAACAAAGCCCATTCCGTACGCCTGATAAACTCTGTGGGCTGGGACTGCTCTTTTTGTGTTTGGTCACCTTCTCCATCTTCCAGACTGCTGCTTTGCCTTCTGTTTTCTCTTTTCCTCCTTTTCACTTAACTGTTTTAACAGGACTTCAAGACAGTTATTCACACTAATACAATCCAACCTTAATATTCTTTTAAAAAGCTAAAATTGCATTTCTATGTGACAAGGAAAAGAGAGCTAAAGAGTTGCAGAGAATTTGAGAAAGCTGTCATTGATACATTTGATTTTACATTAAAAGCCTCCAGCATTCTGTAATATGCTTGTGCACGGCCTCTCTGGAAAGACTGAACTGAAAATAGTTTGGATACTTTCACAGAACATTTATAACAGAAAACAAGTCTGAAGACAAAATCCTTTGCTAGAAGCAAAAAAGCTGATGTGAATTACCTTTGACTTCCCTTTCACTTCATTGGCAATACATGCTAGCATACGGTTTTGACAGGAAAATAAAAGGAATTAACAAAATGATAACTGAAGACATGTTCCAACTTTAGATTCCAATTATAGCCCACGTTGCTTAAAGCCAGGAAATGTGCAAACATCTAACACGGATGAAGGAGAGAGATCTAATGGAAAAGACAACATGACACGAGAACACCGAAGCAGAAGCAGCTAATTAAACCCATACAACTGCAGAGCAGATGAATTATTAAGAGAAGCAGGAGTTAGTGATAAACTTGTAGTGCTTTTATGCTGAAAGAAGATTTAAAATTAAACAACCTGTAAGCACGAGTAGGGTTGGGGGTGGAATAGTTATCCCTGCATTTATTTTTTCTGCTGTAACCTACTATGCCATCCAAGCTACATATCAAAGATTCAGCTCAGGTTTGCCTGTGGGCTAAAGGGTTTTGATAAAAAGCTGTGTAATGCACACTGGAAATGATTTATTCTTTGGATGATAAACCTCTGTCCACTGTTGTTATTAACAGCAACAAAGCATGGGTGTATTTCAAAGGCAATGCTCCTTTTGCTCACCATGAAAGCTCATTCTGTAATTAAAATTATCAGCAAAACTTCCTGCTTGACAGTGAGGGGTCAACTACTGATCTACAGCAAAAGCAGTGAGCACAGCAGAACTCTGGGAATTTAGGGATCAGCCATGGATCATTGCTGCTGTTAATTTTTACCACCTAACCCAAACAAAGTATAGGAAAATAAGATTAATTTAACCCTGGAAGTGTTCAAGGCCAGATTGGATGAGGCTTGGAGACACCTGGCCTAGTGCAAGGTGTTCTTTTCCACGGCAGGAGAACAAGAAGATCTTTGGGTTCCCTTCCAACCCAAACCATTCCATGACTCAGATCCACAGGTAGAAAGGGGTGACCAAAGCGCCATGCTTGGGTGTGAACGGGAACATCCACATCTCCACTCAGAACAAGGATCTGGAACATGGACTTGTGTGGGAGAGAAGGAACAGCTCCTACCTCTGGACAATTTTTCTGCAATCCAAGAAGGAAAATCTGTGAAGGGACACTGAGTTTGGACATCACCACATCGTCCCAGATGCTCAAGAAGTCCTCTTTTTTTCAGGAACAGTTCTTTGCCATGTAAATCTAATTGTTCCCTCTCTGTATTTTTCAAAACCTATATGAACTAGGAAATCCAGGTTCACGAGGTGCTTTCACAAAGTTCCTGTTAATTTTTTGAAAATGTACCATAAAGTGCTTGAAAAGCAATAAATAAATACTTGCACTGGTATTTTGGTGCTTGGAAGGCTTTCTGCAAGCTGCTAAGGTTTTTACAATAGTCTGTAACACGCTCTCCTTTCAGCATTTCCACAGCAGTGACTTAAACAAGCTGATTATTTAATCATGTTGATGATTACGCAACTCCACTGAAATCAGACTTAATCAGAGCAGCTTTGTGCATTCAGCACAGATGATAAACCCCTATAATCTAAACCTTTTGTATACACTCTGTACCTACTTTCCCCCAATTACAGGAAAATGTCCTTATGCAAAGAAATCTCTTTATAATAAACTGGGTTTTAGCTGGAGTGAAATCCTATACTTCTTACTGAGTAGGCAGATATCACCTTTTTTCTTTCCCAAGTTAGTATTTCTCTATTTTGTGAAACATAATACAGAATAGAAAAAGTCTCCACTAATTCATTGTTGTGCAACTCACTGAACTTTAAACCTACCATGGATTAAACCGCCCTGAAATGACAATAAGTCTTCATTTACAATGTAGATTTAACTCTTAAAGTACCACTAAATCTCCTGTAAATCTTCCTTTTTTTTCAAACACTGATTTCCTTCAAGACAGATCTAGAATCCACATTGAAAATACTGTTGGAAGTCTTGGAAATCTTCCTTTTTTATATCTACACCCATCTACACTATATAGGTATTTTGAAGGACAATTTTTACAAAACCCTCTCTCTCTCTGTAATTAAAATGTAGGAAATGCTTTTGGGGGGTCATTAAAACACATCAACAACTTCTTTGATGTGAAAAACACAACAGTTCTTAATATCAGGCATACCCTTGGCAATTCTCTTTCCTTACACAGTTAGTACCTTTCTGAAATCAAGTAAATCCTGGGTCTCATCTCATTATATGAAACAAAAGAACTAATTCTAAAAAGGAAAAATCAGTAAAATGCCCGTTTGAAGAGTGCACCATTCGCAGTACGTGTGTTTGCATAGTTAGTAGCTTATATACATAATATACAAAATAATATTGAATTTCATAGTTGAAAGAGATTTATAAAAACACTTGAAATTAAGAATAACTTTCCAAATTATTGATTAGTTTATAGAAAGTCATCTTCTACTCTGACATGAGAGTAAACAAACCTCCAAATGATAGTTTTCAATTTATTAATTTAGAAATTTAAATTACCTCTTAGCAACGTAAAGTACAATATCTTAAATTTCCTGCCTTTTTCTGCAAATTCTTTTGCAGGGTTTTTTGGCCATCTATTTTCATCAGTAGTTTCTTGCTTTTAAAACTTCATGCAGAAAAAGCTTTACATATAAAAAAATGAACCTTTTCCCTCAGTATCAAGGAGTTTTTCTCAACAATACTGAAAAAGTTGTTCCTCCCAACCTGAACTGTTACATGCAATTACTGTAGGAACAGATGCTTCAGTTGTTTCCCAGCAATCACTTTCTCTGACCTAAATTACTTTGTTCTTTGCTCTTGATCATGGTTACCACAGAATTTGTCAAGAACTTTTAATTTAAGACCCCGAAAATATCAAGAGTCCTTGAAGCATTCCCCGTATCCTTGAAAAAGCCATGTGTGAAGGATTATTTTATCCTAAGTTTCTTCCTACACTAACTTTTCAGTGTGTTTGGTTTCCCCAGCATCCCTGAACATCTGCATGCTCTAAACATAAAAAAGAAATCCATTTCCAAAACTGACAGAGCAGGAATAAAACTGCCAAATATCAGCAAAGTGCATTTTTACAGCAGAGAATAATTTGGGTTTACATTACTGGCGCGTTTCAGCTAAAAGTTGAGAGTAGCACTTTTAAAAGTACAAAGTGCTAATTTAAAAGAAGTTTATGGAGACACCAAAGTTTCTCAGTCTCTGCTGGAGAGTTCCATGCAGTTTTGGGCTCCCCAGTAAAGGAGAGACAGGGACAAACTGGGGCCAGGAAGGGATTAAAGAAGTTATAGAGCATCTCCTATACAAGAAGTTAAGAGAGGTGGAACTGATGCCTTTTGGGGCTACCTAAAAACAGAGGCCAGACTAAATTAAGGGAATAAAAAGCAGCTGTATTTATTGAAGGGCCTTCAGGTACATTTCAGGCAGATGAAGCCTATCCAGGGTCTACACCCAAAACGGATGATGGGTCACAGGTTTTCACACTTTTATAAGTTTGGTCCATTTGCATATTGGGGGTTTATCTTCTAATTACAGCTTCAGGTAATGAAGTCATTTACCCCAAATTTGCTCCCCCCAACTCACTTTTGTTTCCATCTCTCAGGGCCTAGGACAGTGAGGGGTCCTTGATTGCCAGGCCTGGAGAGGAATTGTTGTGTCTGAGCAAAATGGGGAAGCAGCAGCTGACACTGGATATGGAGTTTAGAGTTATTCACTAAACTGCAGGATTTCAAATATATGAAGAATATAAAAACTAAAATCTTAAGGCACCAGAACTGCTCCTCCTCAAGGAGTCAGAGCTTTCATTTTCTGTGAAAGTGGACAAACAGTTTGCCCAGAACGCTGTGGATTTGCCATCCTTGAAGATCTACACAACCCAACTGGAAACAATCCTAATCAGCTCTAGGTGACTTCATTTTGATGTTGGAATAGAGCTCCTGTGATCATTTAGTATGCAACAACTCTACTTCATCTCTTGATTTTCTGGTTGATCGTTTTTTAGCCTCTCACATTGCAACTCTCTTTTCACAAAAAGAATGCATTATGAGTAATTTTTATTAAAATTTTTTTTCAGGACTGGCTTTGTTTCTGCTCAGTACAGTAAAAGATATTGCAATTAAAGACAACTACAGAATTGTCAGCTGTTTTACAATCAGTAATATTTATAATTAATTTTTTATTCTCTTATTAGACATGACCCAGACACAAAACCGAAATCAAACCTAGAAACCCCACATAACAGCTGAAGAGTATCAAATTATCTTTCATTATTAGGCAGCCTCTCATTAATTTTCCTGAATTAAAAAATAAGCAAAACATTTTATATTCCTCTGCATCCATCTAATATTATTACCAACTGCAGCCATTGCAATTATTCTTTTAATAAGTTGTACTTAATCACATTTTAATGTTTTTGAATAAAAACTGAAGAAAAATTTTCAATACCTGAAACATAAACAATGACGTGCTACAATGCTCACATTTTACTGGTAGTTGAGCTACAGCCTTGAGATTAATGGAAAGGTATAAATCAAGTTAATATTTGAGAATATTCCAGGCACTGCCATTCTCTAGTGGGAAAAGTGGGAGAGGAAAATGCTGTCCTGCTCCCCAGGATCAAAGAGAGGGATCAAAGTGAGGAATCCACTAAAGAGTCATGGAAAAGGTTCAGGAGAGAAGTGGAGATTTGGTGTAGATGCCATGGAAATCACAGATCAGTTCTCTGGCCTTGGGAGCTGGGCACCAGCAGCTCTTCCACTGCCTGACAGAGGCCATGGGCCAGCCCAAATTCACCTCTAGAATTTTATTAATATAAATTGAGTGAATACACTTTTAGCTGAATTAATCTTAGTATATAGCCCTGGCTTGAGGAGGAGGATGAAATGAGGGACCTCTACAAGTCATCCCAACCTCATTTTTCCTCCAGTTCCAGCTACACGAGTCTCTCTACTGAGGCATTTCTCAAATATTGATGCCTGTGCTGGGTTTGAGATTTTATGGCTCACTTCCTTTTTGGGGGGCATTTTCATTGAAATTAATGCACATCTTACATTGTTTTTAAGATAAATTCCTCCACACCACATCTCACCATGGCCATTATACTTAAACAGAGCATTTTTATCCCAAACTTTTTTAAAAACTCATGCCTACTTCTTTAAGATTTCTCCTCCTCTATTCATTTATTCTCAAGGAAATGAGCAAGAATCATAATTTCAGGTCTTTTTATTTTACTTTTCAAGGTATAATGCATCATTTAAAAAGGAAATATAGCTCTAAAAGTTGCTGTTAAGGACCATGAAGCAGAAAAATAATGTGTAGCTCCTTTGCAAGGTTTTTATCTTAACAGCATTACTAACTGTGACATTTATCCTGCTTAACCTCACCAAATGTACCCTAGGGAAATGTCAACAGAGTCTTATGGTTTTAATACAAATGAATTATCAAAGAGTTTGAATAATGTAATCATCTTAATGTATTCAGTTTTTATAATGAACATCTGTTATGGGCAGAGAGAAGCAAAATGACTGGTTAATGCAACAATTAAATAAACAATTAAACTCCAAAATTATAAAAACTTGAATTTACAAATTTAACTGTTTAGAGCAAGAAGCTGAAGAAACCACTGAAATACCCCTTCTATCCCTCAATTTTTTGGGATGTACTTTTTTCTTTGATGGCATTGAGATATTTGATGTTTTTCAGATGCTTGTTGTGGGTATAATCCTGTTTACAAAGCCAGCTTGTTCCCCAGATAGGAATCTTCTCCCTTGAGTGATGCATATTTGTGTTCTTAAAGTTGCTGCCAAATCTCTTCCTTTACACGCCTCTGCCAATAATCCTTCTGCAGTGTATTTTCTGTCAACTCCATTTATTAAGAGGGTTGTTTTCAAACATCCTGCTTGCATACATTACTGAAATTCTGCTCTCGTGGGAACACATTCTCTAATTATCGAGATGGTCTAACAAATGCCTCTGATATTTGCTGCTATTATATTTTATTCTGGCATTGCACTTTCCGACCTAAATAAAATATCTGGGAAATAGGCATGAATGATACATAATTTTGCAGTCTACACTCTTTCGAGCTACCCTTTATGAGTAATTCCACAAAATCATCAATATTTTGTTAAGGAAATCATGCTGCCATTTACAATTGGGAGAATAAACATCCTGTTTCATCTGAGCTCCTGAATGACATTTCGCCCAATCTCCACGCGCTGAACTTTGTTCAGACACTGTAATCACTTTGTTCTTTTGCTCCTGGATTCTGTAATTTGAATTTGCTTTAGGAACACTTGTCAGCTTGCCTTTGCACATCCTTACACTCAGAACAGTTTAGGTTTTGAGTATGCAAATCTGGGATATTGAAATTATGTTCAGAATCCCTCGCCAGGTTGGTTCAAGGCTGGATTCATCTGCTTTTGCTTGGTGGCTATTTGCTGTTCACAATTTGTTAAGTAGGGATAATTCAAGCTGCATTCAGAGTAAATTTTAGTGAAAGTGAAAGTTATCACATGATTAAAGGTCCTAATTATGCTTAGATTAACCCCGGAATTGCCACAACAGAGAAAATTCCTGATTTTGGCCATGACCACAACTGTGAGAGTCTAACATATGATTTTTATTTTTACTGAAATTTATTTCTCACTGTAATCCACATCCTCGATGTCAATGACTGTGCCTAGAGGGGTTGCATAGCTCCAAAATGACATTTACATCTTCTGGTGCATTGACTAGAAAAAACACAAAATGGTTCTACCTAAATGAGGGAAAGCAAATCTGTGTTTCTGAGGCCTTCAAGGATTTCCTGTCAGGATTCACAATTTATAACCAGCACTAGAGTAATTTTCCCTCTCTTTATTTAGAAAGAATTATTATGATAATATACCTGAGAAATTCTAAGTATGATAATGGTGTTTTCTTTCTATATAAAGTGTTCTGGTCATAACACATTAGATACAGTAGGTAGGTTCAAAGCTGATTTAAATGTAAATTTCTGCCACTGCTTCACACCTCCCTAAAAATCCTCCTGCTGGAAGAATGGCACGAGACAATGAAGATCTCAGGAATCACAATTGGGCAGAGTATGATAATTATTTCTGAAGATGAGTGAGGAACCCTGGCTCTGCTGGTTGCTCACCCCTTCCCAGCCAGGGGAATAACTGTGTCTCTCATGGCAGCTCTGAAAGCTGGGCACAGGCAGCTTTTCTCACAGGCAGATTGAGCCACTGCAGTCAAGAGCTGATGGAGAAGCTGCTCCTGTCAGAATCACATGAAAATGTGCATAATTTTCATTCTTGTACTCACAGCCATCATGACTAAGGAAGCACAGAGAGCAGCAAACCAGATGCCCGTGGCTCTGAGCAGAACTCATTCCCTTCACTGCCTGGTGGCTTTGGTCCCTTGCTGAGAATCCTCACCTGATTATGGTTTTCCCTTCCCTTTACTGTCTGGTTACCACAACCAACCCTGATTTTTCCTCTACTCCATGTTCCTTTGCTCATCCTCCTGCCCAATCCCAACTCTTCTGAAACCACTGAATCATCTAAACTCTTTCAGCCTGACCAGCTTCCTCAGGAGGAAAACAACAATGTACTTTTTTAGGATCTCCTACACAGCTTTCTGTGTATAATGTATTTTTCTGCCTATAGTCAGATTGTGCTGAATCTTTTTAGGAGTTTTGATACTTTGGTCATCCTCAGATCCATTTCTATTTCATGGACAAGAACTCTGGGTATCAGGTGTGGTGTGAGCACAGCTGCTCCTTCCTTTGGAGCTGGAGGGACCTGGAATATCGGGAGATCTCACCTAGGGCAAGGTGTGAAACTGAGGAGATGCAATTCTGTGTGTGAAAACAGAGCAGGATTTAGATAAATATTCCTGGAGCACTTGGAAGTGCTGGCTGATTGCTGTCTCATCACATTCAGACAGAAATTAGAAAGATTATACTTCTTGACACTAAGTGTCTGTATTCTGCCCCAGTTATACTCTAAATGCTCTTTGTGAACTAAGCCTGGGTCTTTTAAAATTAATTATCTTTAATTACCAGGTTCACTCCTCTGTCCTCAGAAAATTGTCACTTCATTTTCTTTGTTCTAATATTTGCTTACCTTCCCAGTTAAACGTGACTTTTCAGAGGGAAATTCTCAGTTGTACAGCAGGGTATTTCTAGCTAATTTCCTTAATACCCAAAGGACGCCCATAATCTGGACTTTCAGAAATGAGAATTAATTTCTTTTCTGTATATTCCCTCCTTTGATCTTCGTTATTTTACAAGGTCAATTCTAAGCACAACTTCATAAATTTTCAGACACCTCCTCCAGTTTAATTTTCTGTGTTCTTCAGCAGTAGCAGTCACAGGTAAATGATACCTCAGCTTTTTTTTCCAGTGCGTTTTTTTCCACTTCCCAAAGACTTCAGTGCTGTTTCATTTTGCATGACAAACCCCAGGATTCCTTTGATGTAATTCTACCTCTCCAAACCTCACCTTTGCGTGGCTCCTTGAGTTACTAATTTTCATTAATATTCCATGATCCAGCACATCAGATTCCAGTAATGCCTTGAAAATCACCATCGGTGTCACCTCCTTTGCTTCTGCAGCCTCTTATTTCTGTTTGATTCCTCTCTTGCCATGCAGCCACTTTAATACATTAACACGTTTCTTCTAATCTGATTTCTGTCTCAAATAATGCAATTCTGAACAAACTGAAATGGCCTGGCACATTTGAGCTCAAGTGCCACTCAAACTCTGCTCTCCTTCATCAGGCCCTCTCACTCAAAAGAGGTTTTGAAGGTATTGTTGTTCATGCAGACTATGAAATAAACTTCTATTCCGGGGGAATTTATTGCTGAAAGTGAGAACTCCTTGTCCAGGTGAGTTTGTGTGCTTTGCTTTTCAGTGAGTTCTTTAAAGGCAGAGGGGAAAGGATCATCAAGACTTTGACAAAGACAATTGTATCACTTATAGATAAATGAAATTATTTCAATGCTTGAAAATTAAAACAATCCAATTTTAAAGGTTAAAAAATTACAAATAATTGCCTCCACAAACTTGGAGGGAATATTTGGTGTAATGGATGATGTATGCTGGATAATGGCAGAAAATCCACAAAGTCTGTGATAATGAGTTTGTAACTTTAATTGACATTCAAATCTTGTTTAAACATTGGCCTATTGAACTGTAAGCCTCTCTATTTAATTGAATTTAAGGCTAAACTAGAAAAGATACTTTAATTTTTAACCGTGGCCACCAAAAACACCTAAAGTGATAAAATCTAAATCTCAAGGAATTTAGAACTGAGGAGTTTTTTTTTTTTTAATTCAGTAAAATTGACCTTACAGACTTAAAACTGGTCTAGTCCTTTTGAGGACCTGATTACCTCTATATGATATTCACTCTCATATTTTGCATTTTTTATCTATATCTTGTTCCTTTTTCAGAAGCAGAACCAAATCTACTTTTCAAAATAATCTAAAAGGTTGATTTAATTTCTCAGAAATACTACAAAGCAATTTCCTTTAATGCTGCCAAGTCTAAGAAATGAGAGAATATTTGAGCTCAGACTTTTTACCCTTTTTTTCAAAGCAGAGCTAAAGATTTGGCATGAGAAACAACTTCATCTTTGCAAAACGTTTAACTTACAAACCTCTATTTTTTTTAAAAGTGTCATCCAGAGTTCATCCCTTACAAATTTTTTCCTCTAAAAATACTCACCATTCTCCAAACAATTCTGTTGAATACAAAGACACTCAAACCCCTGGATTCTGGTCCTTCTCTTTGTTTTCCCTCAGTATTTCCTGAAATATGTGTGAAACTGCACAGAAATTGCTGAAATTGCTCTGTCCCCTGCCTCTATTTTTTTCCATACCTTTATTGGACACACCTCTCCACCCTCTCAGCCACAGGTTTGGATCCAGAGAGATTTTCTCTGCTCAGTCTAGCAAGTTATTCAGGGGTTTTATCTTTTTCTCCACGTTCTTTGTTATGTTTTGGATTTTTTAATAATTATACAACACATTTTGCCCACCGGTTGAAAATTCTACCCAGGCACTCTGTTTACCAAAGGCGTTGTTCACCAGTTTGTCCTGAATTCCCACACTACTGGAAATTTATAATTGGGAAAGTTAAAACACAGATTAAACACTGGGCTCTGGCTCTTTCACAATGGGAATCTTTCAGAAAGAACTGGTTTGATTTTTGTAATTACACTTTGAGATATGGAACAGACTGGTGTGAAATTTGGCTGCTCAACTCTTTCATGGCTCACTTTTAGTGGGAAAATTTAGGGGGACAGAGAACTCCAAAACTCCAATAACACTGGAAAATATTGCAATGAGGTGCTGTATTTTTGTTCACACTGTGCCATTCACTCACCAAAACTAATTAAAAATAATAATAATAATAAAAACAACCCCAATATCCCAACACTTCCTGAATTCAGTAATATTCACTATCAGCAACACATAAAACCCTCCCCACTAACACCAAGAGGTTTAGATTGCTAAGAAAAGAATTAAAGAATTTCCATCAAGAAATTGATTTAGGATACACAACCACACATAAAGCTTCCATCCATTTCAGAGCCTACTTTTTGAGAGCAAACTGAACACTGCAGTCTCCAAACTGTCTTCTGACCACCATTAAAGTCAGGCAAAATTAAATGTTAATAATTAAAAAAAGGGAAAAATTAAATTAAATTAAAGGCTAGATAATTAATGCATTCTGTTCTCTGTAACAGATGTTCTTTTCTCTTGAAAGCCTAAAATTGATGAGTAAAGAGAAAAAAAAATCCCAATTGCTGATAAACAGATAACTAGAAGCAAACTAAGCTTGAAATTAGATTATATATTTTTACAAGAGGCTGTATACCTAAAGAATTATAAAATAATTCCAGGCAAGGAAAGGTAGGTTTTAATTTGTTGAAGCACAGGATGAGGCAAACTTTCAGAGACTGAGCTTGAAATGAGAGCCTTTTGTAATACAAAAACACGATGAGACAGCCTTTCATAGCATTTCAAGCTTTTCCATAATATATTGTCATTGCAGCCAAAGAACCCGTCATATGTGATAATTTTCACACAGTTTTGAAGGAAAACTTCAAATGGATCAAAAGAAAACTTTCAAGTTGCTTTGTGGCTTGTAAATATATTTAGGAATTGCTTTGTAGCACAAACAATGGCACTCTAAGCACTTCAAAAAGAAAGCTGTTAGTTTTGTTACCTTACAAAAATAACGTTATTTACTGGAAAGAGTTTACAACACTTACAGTGGATAGAAACATTTATGTAAACAGCAAAATACTGGAATGAAGAGAATTGTGCAACAACAGCCACGCTGATTAAAGTTACTGCTGAATTTCCTGTTTTATTGCCTTTGGTTCCTGTACTATCCTGGAGAAAATGATTGAATTCTCTCAGCCCCAAGAACGTACGACTTGTTAAATATTTGAAAATATGTAGGTATTAGACTGCACAAACCTAGTCATTTCCTCTGATAAACAACCTAGGGGAAAAAAGCTGATACTCATTATCCTCAGCACACTGCAGTAAACTGTATGGGCCGTAAAATATATCACTATATCTCACTTGTTGACAATAAAGTATGCATCTAAAATATGTTTTAGACCCCTAAATTATGTCATGTGTCATAAAATATCAAAGACAAAGCCCAGGTTGACATCAAGGGAGGTAGCACCATATCGAAATAATACATATTGCAAAAAATAACCTGGTTAAGGAAGTTATTTATGCATCTACCTGTTCTGTAAAGAACAGTGAATTTCCCACCGATTACTGCATTTCCCAGTGCCTGCTCTAACTCAGCACTGCTTGGCCAGTCTGTTCTCACGGCTCTGCCTCAAGAGTGGTCCCCAGAAATTGCCATTAACTGGTAAAGAAATTTGGAGCTAGACAGAAAAACATTGCATTTTCCATGCTGAAATTTGGAAGATGAAAATCAGAGGTATTTTTCTTCCAGTGCAATATTTCCATTTTGTCAGGACAAATGTGAG
Source organism: Petroica traversi (assembly GCA_025920805.1). Lineage (NCBI taxonomy): Eukaryota > Metazoa > Chordata > Aves > Passeriformes > Petroicidae > Petroica > Petroica traversi. Next base: position 3,131,928 of record JAHLSL010000024.1, on the reverse strand, counting down.
CACGTTGTGTTGACAGAAACACACGATGTAACACATTTAGGGGATGGACAAGAGCACAAAAAGCTTTTCTTTATTAAAAATTTCATACAAGCTGATTTTTTTTCCATTATGACCAGATCCAAATCCTTATTTCATGATGAATGTTGGAGGAATTTACCCTCTGAGATTCCCTTAAATGCTGTGTGTTGAAGGATACCCTGCTAGCTGTGTAATCTTTATCATGGTTATACAGGGAGGTTTTATTCATTTTAAACCATACAGATCCCAAAACAATAATCCAAAAGGCAGACTTAACTGAGTTCCCTTGGAAGCACACCACTCAGATTATTTTCTCCAAATCTCTAAGGCCATTAGCAGAAACCTGATAAATGAGAAAAAGTGCTGGGTAAAAAGAATGTTACTGCAAGGCTGTAATTTCATTTTATAGAATTTTTCTAATATTTTAAGCTTTTAATAGTGCTAAGATTAACTGAGTCATACTTCATTATATTACTTGGCTTCAAATATTTTGCCTCTTGATTTAATCAATGAGAAGTATCTTTCTCTTTTGTGAATACAAATTTTGCTTTGTTTTTAGGGTATTTCTAATAATGAAAGCAAACAGAAACCCCCAATAGTATAACCTTAAAAATAAAATTGCTTGCTCAAATATGGATTTGCAAAGTACTTTTACATTCCTTTTTCACCAGAGCACCAGCAATTAAGAGTTGGACAGCATTTAATTAGCTTGTCAGCTACAAGATCTTACATTTACTTTTTTCCCCTCAGAAGAATTGTATCAAAATTTTATAGTCTGCCTCTTCACAGGCTGAACCTTCCTCCTGGAAACAAATGATTTTATTCCTCCTGGAAATGTGAATCGTGTACTAAATCCCATGCCATAGAAATAATACCTCCTGGACACAGACAGATCAAACATAAAAAGTCTAAGCCTTAATCCTCATCCCCAGACAATGCAAGCAACTTTAGAAAGCAAATATATCGTGTGTCTGAAAAAGGCTGATTCTGCTCCAAAGGCAGCTCTGCACAAACCCTGCGAGCCCCTCCTGGGGCTTCCATTCCAGTTTATCCTTCACTCACTAGAGGATCCTGGTTCTGTCCAGCCGTGCTGTGTTTTTAACAGCACTACAAAGTCGTTATAATTTCCTTGAAGCTGCCAAACTAAACTGAGAAAATGCTGGGTTTATGTTTTTCTTCCTTTGTTTTTTTTGAGGATGCCCACAAATGCAAGAGGAGAAGATCATAGAGTCCACCCAGCAGCACCTCCATGTTTACCATTAATCCGAGTCCTCAAGTGCCAGATCCACATGTTTTGGGAACACTTCCAGGGATGGAGACTCCAAACCTCCCTGGGCCGGCACTTCCAAAGCCTGAGCACCCTTTCCATGGAGAAATTCCTTCTGATGTCCAACCTGGCCCAGCCTGAGGCCGTTCCCTCTCCTCCTGTCCCTGCTCCCTGGGAGCTGATCCCAAATCCCCCTGGTTGTCCCCTCCTGTCAGGGGCTTGTGCAGAGCCACAAGGTCCCCCCTGAGCCTCCTTTTCTCCAGGCTGAGCCCCTTCCCAGCTCCCTCAGCCTCTCCTGCTGCTCCAGCCCCTTCCCCAGCTCCGTTCCCTTCTCTGGACTCGCTCCAGCCCCTCAATGTCCCTCTTGTCCTGAGGGTCCCAGAGCTGCCCCAGCACTGGGGATGTCCCAGCAGGGCCAGCACAGGGCACAGGCCCTGCCCTGATCCCCCTGGACACCATTCCTGATCCAAGCCAGCTGCCACTGGCCTCCTGTCCAGCCAATGTCCACCAGTCCCACACTTCCCCCAGAATCCTCCACCTTTTTTAAAGCAAAATGTGCTGCAGATGCTTTGAGCAGCAAAGAGCTGAACTTTCAGGTACTTTTAGCAGCTTAAACACTATATTAAAACTTTATCAAACAGAGCAGAAACAATTCCTGAATAACAGCATACTGCAGAGGAAGGATATTACAGCTCTGAGGTGCATTAATCATGAGCAGCATCTTTAGGAAGGCTCAATGCAGTTGTTCTGCTGGAGAATCATTTTTGGCGTGCCAGTGCTCTATTCCCTATCATGTTCTTCCTAAGACAGTGAATAATCCTTACCTGAAGAGCAATTACAGATCCATAATTTCAACTCTTTCATTTCCCTTAATGAGAGAAAGCACCGAGGGCAGAAAATATAGGCCCCCACCTGCCATTAACAGTAAATGAGATTTGCAGAAGTAACTTATTTAAAACTTAAATCTCTGTATATAACTGTATATAATTAGCTCACGTGTCTTTATAGATGCCAATACTCTCCTATTTCTCCATAGGTGAAATGTCGTTGCCTCTTTAGGGACCATAAACAAAGTTAACAGACACCCATCAAGCATTTCTTGTGCTCCTCTCTCCTCAGAAGAAAAGCTGACCCAGCTAAAGATTGCAGGACCCATTTCATGCCATGTCCAGCTCAGACCCTGGACATAAATCCTGATTTTCTGCCAGACGAAATACTTTTAATCTACATCAGAAAAACACAGGATGTGCCCCAAAAACCCCAGTCCAACCAAGGAACTTTGCCTGGCAGCCAAGGTTCCTTTGTAATCCATGCAGCCACTTTTTACCTTCCCAGCAAGTTTAATTTTGCTTAGGAAGATTTTTTATATGCTAATTTTATACATAACAGTGTTCAGACTACAACATGACATATGGGAACAGCAGCTTAACAAATTTCATAAATGTAAATGCTTACCTCAAGCAATGACACAGAGCTCTGAACCTTGTGACTTTGTTTTCTGCCTTGTTAGCTGGCAATGTGCCTCTGAAAGCATAAAAACCTGGCTGTAAATTTTAATTTTTCCCCTTTTCTTAAGGATCATTAATAGTGTGTGTGACCCTGTATGGTAACCCAACATGAGGTAACGCATTCTTTGAAGTGATTTCTTGGACACACTAAAGCAAATCTAGTTATTGGCAGAAAAATGTCATATTTTTTCCCCCACATATTTTAAAAGACTTTTCAATTTTCTGAGAAAATCTGAAGCCATACCTTTACATTTTAACTTTTTTTCTATTGCAGAAAACAAAAGAACGAGAAGACAAATTTTCGAAAGGTTTTCCTTGTGGTAATTTCTTACCGTGGGCTGTGGGTGGCAATTCAGAGTGTCAAGCGTAAAAATGAGATTTTATCTCAGGGAACTTGAATAAAACTATTTTTGCAGGCCTGGCTGTGCTTCCAAATATTTTTTAAAAGGTAGAAATTAATACTTCTTACTATGCCATCATCTTTAACTCTCTTACATTTCTTTGGGGCGATTAAGGACACATTTTCTCCAGTAGAAAGAGCTGCAGGTTGTCCCCCACCTCGTCTGCTTCTTTAGAGATTATTACAAAAAAAGTGGATATTTAAAAGCCAAATTGTGACACTTCCCAGGTATTTAAAATTAAAAAAAATTCAGGGCACCTCAAAATGTGTCCCTGCCCATGGCAGAACAGATCATCCCCATCTTAGACTGAGCCCAGGTGTGACCAAATTGTCCCCAACAGGAATATGGAGGATTTTTTGGGGGAAACTGAGACAAATTGTCAGCAATTTATTTTAATGAGTACATAAAGATACAACTACAGATATGAGCAAAAGACTGAAGGAAACCAAAAATCTTCCTACCTTTACTTTTATAAAATTTATTGCAAAGGAAATTTTTTCAACAATGTGAAAAGCCCCTTGGAGTTTTTCATAGCCTATTTTTTAGCAGTGTTTTTCTGGTATCTTATTTCTCTATCTGTAATGTTATAAATCTGTCACTCATGCTGGAGAGAAAAATGAACAAACACAGAAAAGCCTCTGATAATATCAGAACATAATTGCTAACTTGGAAAATAGATCTGATTTTGGCGAGAGCTCTGAATACAAACCTGCTCTGAAAGCTCTGCCTTTGGTGCACTGTTCCAAGCAGCAATGTAAACTGAAAATATGAAATAAACCACCAGCACAGCTTTTCATTGGCTACACCTATTATCTTGCAGTGGGTTAAGTTACAGATACTCTCATTTCATAAAAATCAAATTTAAAAATTTATATTTCAATATGTCAGTTTTCTAAAGGAAAAAAAATGCTGCTTCCTTCAGATGTTATTTGTTTTCACTCCCCTTTTATACAGAAAAAAATTGAAATGCACTGACTCCTTACTGGTATAGTTTGAAAAAGTATGAAAATCAAGTTATGATTCTAAAAAATCAAGGTAAATCATGTGCTGAGCCGCTCTTCCTACTTTGAGGCTTCACAGAGCTCCTTCTCCATAAAAAAAAGCATTTCTGGAGAGACTCCCACCACTGCTGCTCCCATTTGTCTGAGCAATGCTCTCATTAAGGCTTTCTAAGGTTTCCATGCCATGAACCTGCCTCAGTTAAAGAAGGAACAAAGTTCCTTCGGAAAATAGATCTGACTTTCTGCTCTTACATCCCAAACCCTCACACGGAGCTCATCTTGAACTTCTGCATTTCTCCTGAACAGAATTCTGCAGCACAATTACACTGGTAGGTCTGGAGTCCAGCCCAGCAAACGATACTTAATATTCCTTTTGTAATTGTAATATTCTCATAAAGCACACGAGTCACATATTATCAGCTTTGTTGGATTTTTGGTGTTTCTTTTATTTCCTTTGTGATGATGTTCTATAATTGAAGCAGCATTGAATTTCAAGGTAACCAGTCAAAGGAATGTTCTTTTTGTTTCCTGAATAATGCTCATCCCTACTGCTGTCCTCAAATTATAAATAAATAAAAAAACCCTTTGTATTTACATCAGCAAGATATAAATATTAATTCCACTACCCAGCAGAATTTTTTAAATTTTTTATGTAAAACCTCTCTCATATATTCAATTAATTTATTAAATAAGACAACCATGAAAC
>JAHLSL010000024.1:2995793-3126927 GCA_025920805.1 Petroica traversi | reverse complement strand
ATATTATATATTATATATTATATATTATATATTATATATTATATATTATATATTATATAGTATATAGTATATAGTATATAGTATATATTATATAGTATATAGTATATAGTATATAGTATATAGTATATATTATATAGTATATAGTATATATTATATATTATATAGTATATAGTATATAGTATATAGTATATAGTATATAGTATATAGTATATAGTATATAGTATATAGTATATAGTATACATTATATATTATATATTATATATTATACAATATAAATAATATATATTATATATAATATATAATATATATAATATATATAATATATTTTTATAGAATGTAGATAATATATACAGATATATACATTAAAAAATTATATATGGTGTATTCACATGGCAGAAAAATCTCAATATCCCATACCTTATTTATCAGTACTGTGTCATATTATTAATAGATAAATTCATACCTCAGTAAGATAAAGGAGAATGAAGTTTCAGTTTCTATAATTTCATTACTTTAGGCCGTGGGATATTTCATCAGCTACTGCATACCTTTTTTTTTATGCTGATTTTATCTATAATTTTAAATAGCATGTGTGACAGCCCTTTTATCTTTCAAACTTTTTCAGCTAAACACTGAGTCTCCAAAACCTTTTCAGGTACTATAACAAATATGATGAGAAAAAGTTTTGTCTAAACCAAAATTATGATTATTTATGTAGTCAGAATTCCCAAGAGTGTTGCAGCAATTAATTAGCAGGAAACCTGCTGAGAAGGGTAATAGATAGGGGTTATCCATCCTTTTGCTTCTAAGATACCTGCTCATTTTTATTTATTATTACAGATGAGAGAAGGACGCTTTGGTTTTGTTTTTTCCCAGTTAAAAACTGTTAATTGCATGGCTGGTCTCAGGCCATTAACACAGCAATTATTTTAATTTGCTTTCTGAAAAAAAAAAACAAAACAAAATAGGCACACCCCAAACCCCTCATTTCAGACACATAGCCAGCATTTTTTCTGCCAAAGATGCAGGACTGTAGAAATCCTGGAGGCTCTGAAATTTTTTAGGTGACATTAACTGAGATGAATGTCAGAAAACACCTCTGCTGCCTTGTGCTAACCAAAAGTAAGGCACCGGAACAAGATGCCCTGACCATATCCTCTAAATGAGAGTGAGTGTTTGACACCAACTTCGGTCAGAAATAAACCAACCAGAAAAAAATCCTGGAGTGGAATTCTGCAACCTCTTGTGACATCCTGCAAACTTCCTAAAGATCATTTCACTCAGAGCAAGGGAGGAAAGAGAAATCAAGCTGTTGATAGCTCTGGTAGCTTGGCAGCAACTCCCTCACCCCATGTGTCAGATAAAGATATTTTATCAAGGATGAAGGTCTGGATCCTGCAGGCAACAGGAATCCCTCAGGGCAGGGAGGCTCCATCCACACTGAGCCGTCTGGCAAGGGGCTGAAATCATTTTGCAATCAAAGACTGAGTGAAACAGATTTTCTGCAGATTTCTGTCTCAGAAAAGCCTCATGGCAGAGCCCCTCATTTTTCACAGATTAAAATGCACTTGGATCCCAGAGACTCAGATCACAAAGCAGCTGCCATCCCTACGAGTGTTGCCATCCCTACAATGAGTGCTGCCATTCCTACTCTGAATGTTGCCATCCCTACTCCAGGTTTGTCATCCCTACTCCAGGTGTGTTGCCATCCCTACTCCAAGTGCAAGAAGCCCCCAAGGAGTAGAATTATGTGCTCACTGCAGCCATGGCAGCACAAACACTGCTCAGGAAACAGGCACCGTTTGTATCCAGAGAAATCAGAGTTTAAAAATGGTGTCTTTTTCAATAACTTATAGGAAATAGAACACAGAGTAATTGTTCTGGAACAGCAATACAAGGCATGGTGATTATGGAGCTTATTCAGATTTGTCTTTGTGCTTTAATGTCCTTTTGCCTGCCCTTTTTTGAATTTTCTGGTTCCTTGTCCATATCTTGTTATAATTGCTCTTGTTGTTTTCTCCTCAGACTATGAACTATTATTTACTGATTGATCTTTAGTTTTCAAAATGCAAACCTCAATAAATGTGAAATTAAGGCAAAACAAAACCAGAGGTGAATAAGTAATGAAATATGTATCGTTTCTTTCTCTGAACATCTCCCATTCCAGCCACTACCCCATCTGTTTTAATGTCACTGCTGTGGAGACCTCTTTAAAAACCACAAGCATAGACCCAGGGAAGAAATATGCAATGTAGAAGTCAGAAACATGATGCCCTCAGGCAGAATATTAAATATTTCTTTTCCTTTTTTTTTTGAGAAATATCATTTATTCATAGGCAAAGCCACTTAAATAGATATTTCTTAACAGAAGCTTTTATTTCCCTTCTGTGAGAAGGAAAACCATGCATTCTGCTCGCAAAGCTGTCATATTACATTTCAGCCAAGCCAAAGGGAAGCTGAGTATTTAAGGAACTCTTTTGGGCAGGGAATAAAAGGCCCTGAGAGTGAGAGTTACTAAGTGGCTCCTGTTTGGGTGACAAGTTTCTCATGACAAACTGCCCCGGAGGACAATTCAGAGATTCAGGGAGGGTTATCAGAATCTCTTTGACAAAATGCTGAGAGGAGGGGCTGAAGGAGCAGATTCCTTCTGCTTCCCAACAGGGAAAGCTTCCTCAGCTGGGCAAAGCTCCCAGCACAGCGATTTCACCACCAGGGGTGTTCAGATTAACAGTGCAAAGCACAGCCTCTGTTAATAAATGAAATACTGTATTTAATTCTGGTGTAGGCAAACCTAAGGAAATTGAGCCAGGAAGCACAGCCAGTCCTGGTGGTGTTTGTAGGGAAGATTCTGGTGTAGACATTTATTCTTCTACACAGAACTCATTTGTTCTTCTCATGGAACCACTGAGGTTGGAAAAGACTTCCAGGACCAACCTGTTCTTGATCCCCACCCTGTCCCCTGCCCAGAGCCCTGAGTGCCACATCCTGCCCTTCCTTGGACACTCCAGGTATGGGCACTCCAAACCTCCCTGGGCAGCCCCTGCCAAGGCCTGAGCACCATTTCCGTGGGGAAATTCCTGCTGATGTCCACCCTGAGCCTCCCCTGGCCCAGCCTGAGGCCGTTCCCTCTCTCCTGTCCCTGTTCCCTGGAGCTGATCCCAAATCCCCCCTGGCTGTCCCCTCCTGTCTGGGACTTGTGCAGAGCCACAAGGTCCCCCTGAGCCTCCTTTGCTCCAGGCTGAGCCCCTTCCAGCTTCCTCAGCCCCTCCTTGTCAGACTTGTCCCATGGAAGTTGCCTGATGCTCCTGTAATAATTGATTTGAATTTTTTGTGCAGCTGAGGGTCCCAGCTTTGGAACAGGGGGTGAAAAGCCATTTTAATATCATGTAATAACAGGCAGTGTAGAGCCAGACAGAACAGGGAGCTCTGGAACATTCAAGATGGAGCCCTCAGACAAAACCTGCTGAGAAGCCAACCCATTAGGAAGAGAGAAACAGGAAAGAGAAGCATTCAGGAAGAAGGAAAAAAAAAATATGCAGAGCTGTTGTGACTTCTGCATTCATAATCTTCCACTGCAAAATATTCAGAAATGTTTTAAAGCAAAGAATTAATAAATTAAGATGCCAGTGCCTTCTTCAACAGAAGTAAATGGTAGGTGATTATTTAAATTTGGCAAATGAAATCTGAGTGCCTAATTATCAACTCAATTCAAAATATGTGTGCTCCCAGTGAAATGCATCCCTTGAAGAAGTGCCTTGAATCAGTCGTTTGAGATGCGAATAAACCATTATTCTGTCAACTTCCAGACCTTCAACACATCTAACAGAGAGACAGGGCAGGGTTTGGAAAGCTTCCCAGAAGGTTTCTGAAATTTAATATCAATGCAGTTAAATGGAGTAAAATTTGAATGAAAAAGAAACTGGGGATTTACAGATTCAACAGGAGAGGCTGCTCCAAGTGAGCACATCTAAGTGTGAAAAAATTGGTTCACTTTCTTGAAGATGATTGGGAGGTCCATGTCTGGTGAGAAAGGAGATCCTTATAAATAGAAACCAAATAAACCTGTGTATCCCATTTCCATTGAAATACTGAAATTATGTGGAGAAAACAGACCTTTAGCTTCCTGCGAATTTATTCCAAAAGATCCCCAAGTCTTAAGAAAGATAACAGAGGGAAAATTTTATTATTTGCAAGATTTTCAATTGAGTCATAAAATTTGCAATTTTTTCTATGGCTGTTAAAGATATTCCCTTAATTATACCATGCTTTCTTTTTAATAATATGGATTTTATAACTAAACCTAGATTAGGGCATGATACTATAGTGAAAGGAAATGTGAATTTAAATTTTAAAAGGATTAACTGTGAAAGTTACCTATAATTCATATGTATATCTAAGTTTGCAAAGTTAAAGGAGCTCACTGCTATTTTTGTGGAAATTCTTGGTTTTCTGGGAATTTGGTAGCCCCTGTCTGGATAGAAATGAATACAAGACACATCTGCTGTGGTTTGAAAATGTAGGGGCTAAAAGGTGTCTAATTCCTATTATTTTTCTCAATCCTTTTATCTGACAGCTTTCCTCAGAGGAAAAAGGAATTCTTAATATCAGAGTTAATCAATTTCTGCTCACCACTGTGGCATCTTTTAAAGTCTTGTATTTGTCATCTTTATGTTAGGGCCAGGATCAAGAAACCTGAAACATCAGTGGGTGCTCCTGTGTGGGGACCTCCTGATTCCTCCAGGTAATAAAGACAAGTTTGGCAGTTTTAGTTTTCTGTGGAATTCAGACTGGTAGAACTCAGTCTACTGGAAAATTTCAAGGACAGCAGAATGCTGGTTTAAGGGTTTATTGTGTCCTCAGGAGATGAAGATGTTTCTGAAATAATTCAGAAACATGAATTGCACACTTAAAAATAAATAAATAAAATAAAAAACCCTCTCCGGTGAAAGAATCAGTATTTATCAAAATCCTAAGCATCACCCATAACTGCACTAGAGCTCTCTTTGATTTATGATGAATGCATGGAATTTGGAAATGGCTTAGGATGTGCTGAATTCTGATGTTAAGGCCTGGTAAAGTAACCCCTGAGCCGAGATTTCATGGGGTTTCTGAGCTGCGTTTGTCTCTGACAGATGTAATCCAGGTCTTATGATCATCTCAGAGTTCCTTGGAAAAGAGTCAGCAAGGTAAGCTTCCCTGAAGAGACTAAATTTGGGGAGTTTCTGGACTCTGAGCCTGCAAAGATCAAAGGTTCTCCCATTCAGTTTTCATTCCCAATGCATAGGCTGAGACCACTGAATTTGTGTGTCCCTTTTTAAGCATGACTAAAACAATTCCATTTAAACTTTTAAAGTAGATTAAATAGGGAGACAACCTAATTAGTACCAAAACCACATCAGATTTGAAATTAAACCTTTCAGGCCTACTACCCATAAAATCTATATGCTACAATAGAGTTAATTTAATCTTCTTTCTGAATTTACCTGTGTTTCTTGGGTGGTTTGGGTTGTGCCCACCTCACCCAGAACATCCACTGGAAGTGCTTTTCTCATCCAATAGCAGTGTGGGTGTTTAGATACAGATTGTAGGTGGTAAAACTACAGTTCAGTCCAATAAAGAGAGAAAGATCCATTTGATAAGACAGAAAACCTGAAGTCCCAAAGAAAGCATTGAGCTTTCCATCCACTGTTGCACATGAGCAGATGTTGCCCACTCTATGAAGCAGCAATTTCTCCCAAAGGATTATTCCAGTACTGCAGCTGCACCAAGTTCAGGTCAGGAGTAGTGTCCATCCCATTAGAGGATATGCAGGCACAAAATCAGATGGTATTTATGCCATAATCTGAAAAAAACCAAAAACCAAAAAACCATTTCACTTACAGAAAGTCAATTTGAGCTCAGCCTATTCTGAGACAATAATTTTATTTCACCTATTAACGAGCTTTGCAATTCTATTAAATCTCTATAGAGAGCTGATCACTTTTATCAGATCCTATAAGGAAATGGTTTATGTTTTCCTCCTGCTGCTAACAACTAATATTTAATTAATCAGTTTTCTTAAGGACAGAGAAAACCTCCAAACCATTCCTGCTGTCAGGCGTGGTGGGAACTGGGATGGTTTTTGTGCTGTTCCCCTCTCCTGGGACACTCAGTGAGTTCCAGGAGGAGAAGACATTTCCTCCTTATCTCTGCCACCCCCTGCATCACCCCTGAGTGAAAGCAGCGATGGAGGAGATCTGTCAGGAGCTGGAGACCTCAATTCCTGAATGAGTTTGGATTTCCACGTGTAAAAGGACATCAGTAATTTTCTCACATTTTCCTAATCTCCCCTGATGGATTCAGGCCATGCTTTTCATTTACTCCAGATGCGATAACCAAACTGTCAGCTACGTTTCAGCTTTTCCTTTAATCTTCCCTGGAGCCAATAATAAAAGATTAGTAATTGACAGTGGCTGCCAGGCTAAGGGTAATGCTTATTTTAAACACGGCAAGCAAGATCTGTATTCTTTGAAGGGATAATTTGTGGGAGGCCAGAAAATTGGATTACTTTGTTATCTGTTGTGTAAATGACAAAGAAATTCAGTGTCCTTAAAATGTCAAGGCAAGTTTAATTAAAAATTTACTACCTAATTTGAAGGTGGGAGAAGAGAGGAAAGAGAAGAAACCCAGTGATGTTTACAGGTAATTTAGAAACTTCTTCAGGAAACATATAACAACAAAAACTCTGAAAAAATATAAGGAGGATATTAATATTTTGATACATAAACAAGTTTTGAAACATGTAGACTTTTTTAATACATAAAAGGAAAAAGTATCTACTCTCATCAAATGACAAACATATGCACACCATCAAAACATTAACAATATTTTAAAAGTACAGAGCTGAGAATGAGAGGAATATCAAGAAATATTCAGAGCAATGAGCTTCCTCCGAAAGAATTCCTCCAACCACATCAATACCTCCTGAAAGTTGTCTGCAAGAGGTGAATTTCACTTTACCTGTGCAGTCAGTGAAGTCCTCAGCATTCCTAGAGCAGGCAATAGCCCTTTTCCTACATTACATGCACAGCACATTTTTGTTTTCCCTTGTAAAGTGAGGGAAATTGCATGGAAATTAATTTTAACATTAATACTTAGGGACGCTTTCTGTTCCAGGCAGCACAGCTGAGCTCAACCCCACTACTGCATGTAGGAATTCATTACCTAATCAAATTCGATACAGGAAACTGGAATTGAAATACTCATGCAAAACTCCATTGGTGTGGCTGAAATGTTGTCACTGAGAGCAGACAACAAAAGCCAGATATTTGCTGAAATAAGGTGCATGATTTGAGTAAGGACAATAAATTTTTGAAAGCAAAATTACATTATAATTATATATTTTTAAATTAAATATTCACATCTACTAAATGACTCTACACCTTTAAGCTACTATTATACAAACTCAGCTGTCTTTTCCTGTTTATTAAGCTGGTTATATTCAGTTATATAGGTATTTTTTATAAATCAGGTCCAAGTAGAGAAGACTGCGTCACTCTCTAAGGCTCACTGCCCCTCCAGCTGATGCTACATTTCTTCAAAGTCAGGGAATTTGCAAATACACAAAAAAATTGGGTACAATCCAACCCTGAGCTCCTTCAGAGACAGGAGAGATGACAAACACCACGGCAGAGATGAACACAACACAAACAGGAAAAGTGAAAATGCAAAAAAAATAAAGATGTCTTTGAGATTCCTGGCCCACTTCATTCAGAATTGTTCCACGGATCGTGGAAATTCAAAATCAAGGTACTTTATCTAAATTATTACACTTTGGCTTCTGTCATTTCTGCAAATGCAAGGAGGCTTACAGAGTTTCCAAGTTATCTTCAAATGCACTTTGGCCATTAAATATCATTTTATTAGACCACCACACCTTGTGCTGTATGACTGAAAAGGCTAGGACTGAGTATGTTCCAGAAAAACAACCCTTGGCTATATCAGTTTATTCTTTCAAGCTTTACAAGCTTTTCTGCTGGCACCCTCAAGAACTCCAGGGCCAGATCTCCTCAGAACCATTGGTCACTGAGGACTTTGAGCACCACTGGAAAGAGCTGGAGTCAATATGGGAGCAGAATTTGTGCTTGATTTAGGTGGATTTGTGCTCTGGGAGTTCTTGCATGGGGGTCATTTGCACTGTTAATAGAACTGGCCTCACTGGAAATGTGTGAAGGGAGATGGGCTGTGTGAATTTAGGAGGAAGAGAAAGATGGAAAACATTCCAGCTCAACATATGTCTGTCTTTAAGCACGCCCTTGCTTTCAAAAATATATCTGGCATTTGAATTATCAAAGCTCTCTTAGTTTTGCATCTCATTTAGAAAAGCGTTTTCTTCAATCAAATTTCCAGGCAAATGGATAGAAAATGGGATTCTATCTTCCTGCCAACATTTTGTTTATGCAGTTAAATGCAGATTTTTGTTAAGATTTACGTTGTTAAATCAGTAACAGCACCAGGTTCAAGGAGCAATAAGACTGGATTTCAAGGATACAGACAGAGAGATGAGCTAGATTTGCCTAAAAGACTGAATTAAATAATGATCCTCTTCACTATTTCTGATAGAATCTAAAGGTCACATAATCCAATATTGGGATAAACGCTCCTAGGGCAGGTAAGAAAAACAGTAAAATGCTTTTTACAGTTACAAATGTCCCATTTGGGAGACAAATGGCATTTAGAGCACTGAAAGGGAATTCCTGGCCTCTTTTCCTTGCCCTGGCTACAGACCTCTCTCATTCTGTGTGAGAATGAGCCTTGGAGCGGTGCTGGGGCACTGGGGGTGCTCCTGGCTCCTCTGCTGCCCTGGGAAAATGGGCACAAAAGCTGAGAACCTGCCCAAGGGTGACAGGCCAGCACATTTTTAGGAGCAGAGGGTTATGTTGGTCACGGATCTGAATTTCAGCGTGTGAATCTTGCACAAAGAACTCACGCCTCACAGAGAAATCTCCATCCTAGCAGGGCCAAGGGACACCAAAGGTTTCTCTCCAGGACTAAATCACCCCAAAAAGAAAAGGATTATCAAGGCACCCACAGACACACAGTGAGAGACCCTTATTCATTTGTAATCTCCTGGCCCAAATACTGAAAGGACTAAAAAGTTAAACAGTAGCAGCACTGACAATTCCACGGGTGAGCAGGAGTGGGCAAAGCAGAGCTCGATTACATCAGAAAGAAAAAGCATCTAAATTAAATGTTACAAAGAAAAAAATGGAAACATCATGTGTTTTCCTTGAAATTTATGACTAGACTTTATTTCTAAACACTCAGAAGGAGTCTGTTAGAACTCCATTCATAATTCAGTTGGCTAAAATTCACATATCTAATGAAAGCAACAGCAAATCTGGGCTGCAGAAAGTATAATTTAATTTAGCCATGACAAGGAGAAAAGAAGTCTATGTGCTAAATACCAGAGTAATTTTGATTGTGCAACAAATGGCTCACTGAAAAAGGCAGTAAATGATAAAATTAAGTCCTGGTGGACTGAATTAATTCACATTCTTTCCCAAATACCTATAGACAACATTTTTTTTACTTCTCCAAAAGTAAAGAAATTCAAGATACAAAATAGTGCACAGAACAGCTCTTGACAGATTATTTTTTTCAGGGTAAATTCTGCTTCAGAAATGTTTCTGTTCAGACACTCACCTGAAGAAATGCCAAAAGAAGAGAAAAAAAATCGTTGGCAGCATAGTCCATAATTACATAAGTACACTTAAGAGACTTGTACGAGTCTTACTTTTCTAAGCTCCCTTTAACAAAGACACAGAATATCCATTGAAATCAATCCAGTCAACACAGGAATCTTTGTCAAAACCATGTTGCACATTTTCTTTCTGAAAAGGCTGACGACAGAGAGTAGATTTTTGCAATGAGATATGGAACACCGTGAGTCTAAGAGTCCTTAGAAGTCAATGGCAGCAGCATTGCACAATAAAAGATAATATTCTTATTTTAGCAAACTCTTCATGGTGGAGACACCTTTGGAATTGCCCTCTGGTGTCATTCCATAGGTGGGTAAAACCTAATAAAAGGAATTTAGCAGCCTTTTTTTTCTTCCAAGAGAAAATATCTGTTTCCATGCCACTCTCATACACAGTTTTACCAATTTCTTTACATTCTAATCAAGTGGGAGGAAGTTGTGCCCTCAAAATTCTGTTTGTCAGTTATGGGGCTGAGTGCAGCTGAACTGAAAATTCAAAATCAACCCAGGGGTTGATTTTACAAATATCCTACATAACATAACAAATACCTTTACAATCTTTACACATTCTAGTTAATCTATTTTATAGGGGAATTAACCTAGACTGAGGAATCAGGTTAAGTTTTACCAAATATGTTTCTATGTGCAGTAATGTATCTGTAAATTTATGTAAGGGAAAATGAGCAATACAGAGTTTTGTGATTTTCAGTTACCAAAAGCAAGGAATGTGTCCACATGTCAATTACGTCTGTTCTTAAAGCTGAAAATTCTGATTCCCATGAAAGGAAGAGAGTGGGAAATCAGAGATTTTCCTCTGAGGTATTTAAAACTGGCTTTTGTAACAAAGCACATCTTACTGCAATAGCAGTTAACATCATTTCTTCAGTAGAACTGCATGGTGCTCAACAGTCATAGCACTGAAGATATTGCATCCATTCTAAAATAACGGAGTATTAGAGGGGAATTTTTAACCAAAATTTAGATATATTTGAAAAATGTCAATGGTTTTATATGAAGGCAAGTTCAGGGCTAATATCCAAAGCAGTGACATCCAATAAAAAGATCTGGATTCATGTTAATCCCTGTGATAGGCTTAACTCCTTCTGCTGCTTTTCACATTACAAATTCCTTTTGTAAAAAAAAACCCCAAAAACCAAAACAAAACAACAAACTATTCAGGATTGCATTATTTAAAAACATCACCTTACAGCTGATGACTTCTTTACTTTAAAAGTCATGGTTTGATTAATGACTGCTTTAAATGAGTGCTGCTCATCAGAAGGTGCTTTTATTTACAAGCAGCAAGAGCAGATGAGCGAGGCTGAGAGGAATGGAAGATATTATAGAACTTCCCAGCTGAAAAATTTAATAATATTGACCCTTTCCCCTTCCACGGCTCCCCAAGGACACGCTGCATCTTCCAAATGCAATTTTTAAGGTTACATCTTAAACTAATAACACAGGACATAAGAATCTGAACTGAAGGTGGGAGAAGTTATTACTTTAGAGCCTACTCAATCATCAGCAGGTAATTCTCTTGACAGAGGATGAGGAAATGTTTGTGTTTTCTATTCAGAATATGCAGATGAAATACCCACAGTACTGGCTTGACTGCAAACACATAAAGCCACATTGATTCTTTCTTGAAAAGATTCTCAGTGTGAGAGTTTATGCAGAATTGGCATCTTGACTATAATTGAGGGGAAAAAAGTGTCTTTAGAGAGGCCTCGATGACAAGGCAGTCAGGAGGATGATGACAACAAACGTTGGCATCTTTCACTTTGATATGCATTATTTCTTTTCAAAGACAGCACCTTCACAGTCATGTGTCCCAAATTTGCCTCAAACCAGGACAGGTAAAAGCTGAACATCAACTTTACAATGGTCAAACACTCCAGTAAATCACCCTCGGGGGATTAAGAAATAAATATTTATGCCATTAACCCGTTTCCTCAGTAAACTCAACTTTTAATATTATTATCTGTCACTGTATTTAGTTCATCTTGAAGTTTACTTTTCGTTTGACAAATTAATTTTATTTTGAATTAATTATTTGTTTTCACTGCTGTCTTATCAAAGTTTTGAAATAACTTGAAACATGAATATGCATGTGTGTTATTTATCTACATCAAATGGTTTAACATGCTTTCATCAGAGCTTCTTGCAAGTTTTCCAAGGTTCTTTGTCAGAATGGTAACTCTTTTATACAGCAAACTCTTTACAAAGTCAATGTCTTTAGAGAAAGGAAGTTTTGAGGTAGAAATATTGAATCCCTGAAGGTTTCCAATCTTGAAAGCATTTCTCACAGGAATATTCCTCTTTTCTTCATGGCAATTATTAGGGCTGTATAACAGTTAAGAAAAACACTCTGCTAAACTTTCTAGCCAGAAAGAAAAACTCAACTGGTTCCACATTATATTCCCATTTTACTATTATTGAAGAGTTTTGTTTTCTTCTATGGGCTGAAATGGCAGATTGAAATCACTCATGTTGCACCCAAATGTGCATTTTACACTGAATAAATTACTGTATGGCCTATAAATCACTTATGTGATCGAAAAAGGGAATCTGAAAGATACAGGCTGGAAAGAAAAGGAGTTCCTGGTTAAAACAAAGCAGTTCAACTCAATCAAGGGGGATAACTGGGTAAATTCTGTATTTACATTACTAATTTACAGAAGGTTGAATGTGACCCATGGGGTGAAGAAAGAGTATTCCAAAACTTCCTGCTGTGCTGGGATTTGGCTGTCACAAAGTTGTGACAAACCCAGTGCCTCTTTCCTCATGGATGTACATGGGGGGATTGCAGGAATAAATGGAAATTCCTCCAGAGACTTAACTCTTAAATCAACACTTCTTTATTTGGGAATATGGTGGTCCCATTTTTCCTTTTTTGCCTTGAGCTCCCCTTACTCTTGTGCTCGTTATTATTTCATGCTGTGCAAAGCAAGATGAGCTTCAGCTGATTTCATTGACCCAACCCATCTGTGTTTTCCTGTTGCAACTTTCCCTCTACACCCTGGGAAATTACTGAACCTCACAGGGCAATCCTGAGAATTATCCCAGTGACAAAGAATTCTAATCCCTTTTTGGAAAAGGGCTGATCAGACCTCATGATTCCAGCCACTAAATAAGGTGATTTTTAATCACAGCAGATAGCTACGTGTAGTTTTGTATCTTAAATCAATTTTTCAAAAAAAAGTGCATCTTCTTTCCCTCCAAAAAAAAAAAAAAAAAAAAGCTGGAAGCTTAATATGTTGACTTGACTTTTAGCTTAACTTCAACTAAATGGAAAAAGAAAGACTCATGTACAGAAACTGGCTCTTAATGGAAATTGCTAAACAGTTCTGAGCAGCAAAGATCACAAGAGCGTTAACAGCTTCACAACACAAGCAGCAGTGGCAAAAATAACAGCCCAATACCAGAAAACAAGTGCAATTTATGAATGCATTTCTGTGATCTGGCTGCCTCAATTGCAGGGAAGTGAGTTCTGTGACCCAGCAGGTCCCACTGCACCCTCTGTCCTTTATTAACTTGTATTTATTCGGATATAGCCTTTTAAAGGAGCTGAGCATCAACAAACTGGAAGTGGAGTAGTACAAAAGGCCCTAAGGAAGGTTAAAAAAAAGTAGTGGAAATCTATGTAGTTTATGGGTGTCTAGGGAAATCACAGCCCTTGTTCTGTGTATAAGTTTAAAAATACAACTATTTTATTTTAAACAGCTTTTCTGCAGCTGCAGATAGCATCAGGTGCCCAGTGGAAAGCACCAGTGAACACTGTGCAGTATTTTGTAAGCACAAGAACTGGAGAAACAGGAGTAAGGGTTTGACCAGCTGACAATTAAAGTGGGGAAAGAGGTGGGGGCAACTCCAGCTGTTCATATCTTAAGTGCCACTTATTTCTTAAATGATTGCCAAGTCACAATGCAAAAATGTGGAAGTGAAGTCTTTCTGCAGCCACACAATTAACTAAAATTATTACTTTAATGTTTTACATTACTGGAAAAATTCTAATTGAGAAAGTAAAGAATTAATTATATTGTTTTTGCTTGTGGTTCATGCTTTTATTTTTTCATTCTTACTTTACTTTTCCTCCTCCCCTTGATTTTCATTTCCTGTAGCTTGAAAAATGAAGGCAGTGAATAACATAATAATAACTAAACCACCTTTCCTGCAGAAAGAAATGTTTTAAATGAGGACAAATATAATCTCAATTTCAGAAGTTCCTTCAGTGCGAGAGTAAAATTCTGAAGCCATGGATCTGGGGCTTTAAAGGAGTGTCCATAAACCAGCTCAAATGTTTCTCTTCCCCACGTCATGCCAAGGCACAATTTTTTCTCCTACCCAAATATTTAATATGTTTAGATTGTGCTTCTAGAAAACGCAGTCCAAATCTTAAAGGCAGACAACAATACATATGTACCAACTTGACAAACTAAGAACTTAATTAGTCTTGAATAACACTGGTTTGTACAAGTTTTGATTTCTGAAATTACACTCTGTAATTGTGATCAAAAATTTTGCCCTTCTAAATTGTCCATAATGTGCATTGTTCAGTGAAATTTACATGAATGACTCATATGAGGAAAGTGTTACCTTTTATTTCATATTCACTCCTAATTTAATGCTGAGGATCTGATGAGACACAGATCTGCATTCTGAATTTCTGCAATATGACCTTTCATGGGTTTGATTTACTAAAGCCTCAGATGTGATAGTTCCCATTTGCACGCTCTGTTTTATATGGATGACATTTTCCCTCAAACATTAACCTGCCAATTTATTGTCTCTCAATATGTTTCCTAGACGGAACAGTTTTGACTTGTCGCAAAAGCAAAATTGGCCCACAAAAATTAAGCTTTGGGCAGGAAAATGCATTTTTTCTTCTTCTTTTTTTTTTTTTCCTTGTGAGAGTAGAGTTTTACATTAAACCTTGGATATTTTATTTTTCATGGAACACATAGATTGATTTTCTCCTAGACCACATATTTTACATGAAGTCTAAGGGGCCTTCCATGTGGTCCTGCATATGAATTGAAGCCATTAAGGTATTATTTATAAAAGTATAGCTAAAAAATGCCCTATGAAATTATTTTATGCTATTCCATTGACTAAAAATGATGAACCAGTTACAAAATTGAGCTCTCTGAAATCACTGACATGATTTCCCTTCTGTCTAAAATGTCCCTTCTGTCTATTGCCATATATGTTTGTTGTTTATCCACAAAGAATGAAGTATTTACTGAGACAAAATACATGGAAATATTGCAGTGAGAGGGAGTTGTTTCATATTCCTTATGAATTTCTGGATTCGAGCCTTTTGCTTCTATTCATGTAGCTAAGATAGGTGTAAATCTCTTTTTCAGTATTTGATTCTTTCCATGAATCAAGAATTTCTCCTGGGGACTGTGCTGCTTCATCCCTCCACAAAATGTAGACATAAATATGCAATTATTTTCCACTAAAAATAAAAAATAACCAGAATGTGATTGAAACACATTATTAGCACTTATTAATAAACAGAAGTTCTATTTTTTTTGTTGAAGAATCATCTTAAAATAAGGATTCATGATTTTACAAAGGCGTGCAAGAGCGACTTAAAATTCATGAGAGAACGCCTTTCTCAGTATAATTAAAATATTTTTGTAAAATACAGAGTGTGAATTTTTAATAAGCTATTGTTAGTGCACTACCAACCTTGCAAATTAAATACTGTGCATTTTAAGACATTTTGACATCTCTGCTGTGAAAACCAGCACAAAACGTGCACTCCTCTGCACTCTAAGTACTGAACTGAAAGACTCCCTGCAGTTCAGGATTCCTTCTCTTAACTCATTTGTCAAACTTTTATAGAAGTTATCATGAAAAGCCCAGAGGGAGCAAGTCCCAAATGATGGCTCATCCATATCACATGTTATTTGAGATCATGGTAAATAATTATGATTAATAGACAGAATTCTTTTTCTAATAGTATTGGTGTTACAGAGAAAGCAACAGATTAATAAGATATATCATCCTTGTAATAACAGAAAATTAATTCCTTAAAAAGTAAGACAAATCATATTTATTTATTTATATTATATTATATTTACAGGAGGCTCCAGTGACAGGACAAAGGGGAATAGCTTCAAACTGGTAAATTCAGATTAGATATTGGAAAGAAATTCTTGGCTGTGAGGGTGGTGAGGACCTGGCACAGGGTGCCCAGAGCAGCTGTGGCTGCCCCATCCCTGGAAGTGTCCCAGGCCACATTGGACGGGGCTTGGAGCAACCTGAGATGGTGGCAGGGGATGGAATAGGATGGGCTTTAAGATCTCTTCTGGCCCATACCATCTTATTATCTCTAGAAATAATCTGGATCTTTCAATTCAACCCTTATTTTCCTTGAAAACAATGAGGCATCAATAAGCAAAAGTAATTTTAAAGCTCTCCTCAAATATCTCCAGATTACTGCTCTGGAGAGATTGATTTAATCCAATTCCATTTGGAGGTGAGGAAGGGATCTTCCCCAGGATATTCTGGTCTTAGATTCCTGTCCTGCCCACATGAACTGCAAGTTTTCCTGAGCCTTTTGCTGATTTTTTTGGAGGGAGAAGAATTGGCTTTGTTTCTTTGTTTTCCTCGGAGGGTGTATTGGTTTTGTTTTTTTTTTCAACCATGTGTTTTATAGAACCATGTACCTGACAAAGACAGATCTGCTGCACAACAAGAAGTTGTAACATCACCCGGGAAAGGTTCAGGCCAGCTGAATGATTTACAGCATTTCACCCAGCTAATAAACCTTCCTGGGAGCAGCAGCAGCAAATTCACCGGGAAATATCCACCTAACATCAACCTTGGGGCAGTCCATGCCCTCCCGACCTGGAAGCGAGTGTGGTCTGGGGACAGGCCAGCTCAGAGTGATCCCTTCCAGACACAGTCTTACCCCTGATGCCTTAGGATTTTAGCTTTGAGATTTTTCATTTATTTGTAGTCCTGCAGTTCTTTAGTGTATAACTCTAAACTCCATGTCCGGTGTCAGCTGCTGCTTCCCCATTTTGCTCAGACACAACAATTCCTCTCCAGGCCTGGAAATCAAGGACACCTGACTGGCTCGGCCCTGAGAGATGGAAACAAAAGTGAGTTGGGGGAATAAATTTAGGATAAATGACTTCATTAACTGAAGCTGTAATTGGAAGATGAACCCCCAATATGCAAATGGACCAAACTTATAAAAGTGTGAAAACCCGTGACCCATCATCCATTTTGGGTGTAGACCCTGGATAGGCTTCATCTGCCTAAAATGTACCTGAAGGCCCTTCAATAAATACAGCTGCTTTTTATTCCCTTAATTTAGTCTGGCCTCTGTTTTCAGGTAGCCACAAAAAGGCATTACCCCCAGTCCTCAGCTCCTGCACCCCGGGCAGGGCCCCTCTCCCAGTGGAGCCCACGCTCCCCACTCTGCCTTCAGCCAACAGAAATCCTTCTTGTCAACAGCAATCACTGCAAACCCTCCTGTTCATGTCTCAGGGAACAGAAGAGACGCAGGGGACTGTGAGGAGAAATCTTTGCCATCAGGGCTCTTTTCAAAGCAAGATGTGTGTGATTTCCCCATTTCCCTCCTTGCTTTTTGCACCAGTGCCTCTGAAGGGGTGACCGCTTGCTTCAGGCACACTCGCTGTTTTGTGGGCCTGTTTTATTTCCCACATGGCAGAGTATGCTCATGTAGCCTTGCAAAATTACAGCATCCATTCTTTTACCTCCCCCCAAAGCTCCAAAGTGGGCTGGTGAAAAACAAAGCTCAGGTTTTTCTCAGGATGGATTTTCACTCCTTGAGCTCCTCATTCCTCACACTCCTCATCCATGAGCCCTTCCTTGGCACTGCCTCAGTCCCTTGGCCTTCCCCACCCCTACACCACTGGTGCCCTTTGAGATCATGGAAAAGTTTCAAACTGTCCAGCAGTGAAACGAGTGACAAGAGAAAGAGTGACAGTTGTTCAATAGGTTTTGCAGGTAATATAAAAACATTGAGAAGATTCCACATTCCAGAAGGGGGAGAGGGAGGGCTGCTAGAACTGCTCCATCAGCAACACCGATTTCCCTACAATAGCTGAGACAGCTGAATTAGGGAAATTATCTTTATTCAAAGACCACTCTAGCAACTAACACAGTGATTAAAGCACTGCTTGCTCATTTATTATTTCTGTATTCTCATTTATTTTTACTGAAATACTAAAATAAAATTACTGCCCAAAGTATGGCTGGTTTATTTCTCATAATAATCTAGATAGATTTTTACCACCATAATATTTGAACATTTTATTTCCTGAGGCATTAAACACAGTTTAGAGTTAGCTGCAATAGAGTGCCTGGTATCAAATGTTGGGTATTTGTCTGAGACAAAAGGATTGTGGCTTTTTTGTCTTCCTCTTTAATTCAGTTATATATGTAAGAAACAAAACAATAATGAAAAGGATGCAATTCTAGTCTATCTATTCTTATGCATTTAAATCTAGAATTCAATAAAAATACAATGATGTTGATCTACTTCCATGGACACTTGGATTTAGGGTACAGCAGTTCCTTAAACCTCCAATTGAGTAACTTTGTTTTGAGCCGGGTTTGTTCCGCAGCTGGGAGGGTTCGGGGACGAAGAAAAAGGGGAACCCGGCCCTTTAAGTACTGAAGGGGGCGGGGTTTATAATGGCCAATAGAGAGAGGGACAGGGGGCGGGGCAATGCTGAGTGATGGATTGGGGAACCAATGAGGAGGAGCAGGAGGAGGGACCAAGGAGAAGGGGCCAATGGGGCGTCGAGCTGGGGAGAACATTCTGGAGAAATTCCATAAAAGGACAAAAGGGGTGGGAAGGCCAACGGGCCAACTGGGAGAATGGAATTGAAATAAATGTACATAAAGCTTCAGGGTGTCTTGGGAAAGAATTTTGGATTACCCTACCTGTGGAGAATAACAGAGCCCTGGGGGCTGTGTCCCCAGTAGGCCCTTTCAGAATCTTGATCAGCAGGCCCACTGACCTCCTCAAATCAGAGTATTTCAATATGGTCAAAGAGCCTAAATAGCTAAAATTAACTGAGATTGAGGAAGATTCAGCTTCTGACTTGGCTAATCTGGAGCTATGATCCCCATCATTACTCTTTGCATTCCCAACAGGTACAAAAGGGAATGAGATTTATAGGTATTAATTCTAAACTCAAAATCCAGTGATTTATTCTCAAAATTTATTTTGAATTCTGAATGTGGAGGCTGCTTGGTTTGCAAGAGGAGAGGTTTTCATTTTCTTGAAGGATTTCCCACTGGTTGGGGTTGGAGGGACTTTAAGGCTCATCCAGTTCCACATCCTGCCACCTTCCACTATCCCAGGTTACTCAGATCCCATCCAACCTGACTTTGTGTGCTCTGAAACCCCTTTTAGAAAAGCCAGGTTTCCTTAAAAGAAATTAAATCAATAGAATAATTTTTCACATTAAAAAAGAATTGTCAGTGTTTTTTTAAGAATTTTCTAAGGAATTATTATACATTAAAAATATTTAAGTGTCCAGAGGACACCATCATGTGGATTTAATAAGCTTTTCTCTCCTCTGTTATTAAGTTTTTCTTTTTCCCAATGGACTACGACTTGTTTGACAAAGATTTTATTACATTTACAATGAAACATGGAAGGTCTGCATTTAAACATTACCACTTACAGTGGATTATTTAAAACTTTTTTCTTTTAAGTCAATATAAATATAAGGGTAATAATAATAGGGGAATTTAACCCATATTTTATTAAAATCAAAGGTAATCTGATTTAACTCCTTGGAAAAAGTTGGGACACCAGAAAAGAAAAATATTTTTGTCTTAATCATAATGACTTAGAAAAAGGAACAAAATTCCTTTTCACATAGATGCTCATAGAACATTTTAAAAGGCATTCAAGAGCCAGGCTGTTACTCTTCCTTCAGTGAGATGGATAGGGTGGGTTTATTATCAAGTTTTTTATGCCAAAGTATAATCAGATTTATCTCAGGGATCAAAGATCTTTTTTGCAGGTTTAGCTGAAGTATTATCCATCTGTCAGGCATGGTCCTCAAGATTTTGGCATTAGTCATGAACAACCCTTTTTTCATTCCTGCAATCTCCTGTTAATGGAACGAAACCCCAGACCTTTCAAATACTTTGTTTAGTTTTAGCAGTTCTTATCTCCTTAGGAAACTTTTAAATAAATTGTATCTGTAGAATAAAAATTGAAGAAACCTTAACTAATCTGTCATCACAAAAAGGCTAAATGAATTTTGAGATTATTTTGCAAACACCGGAGGAAGATATTGTTCTTTAAATGACCTAGTAAAGTTTGTAAAGCTAAATCGTTTATAAACTTATACAGCTAAATTCAACTTATCTTCATCTTTGAAGTTTGCCTCTTTTATTCAAGATCTGAAGGAAGACTTCACCTGAAAGCTGGTTGTACTTTTTGACTGAAAGCCTTTGTTCTCCTTTCCAAATAAAATTGTTTATAAGGAAAGATTACCTAAAGAAAGAATACCCTCAATCTTACCTTGAAAGAGAGAGATTTCAGGCACTGAGAGTTTTTTCTGTTACTGTAACAGCCATGAAATTATAATTTCTGGGAGCCAAGGACGCAGGAAAGGCCTCTGTGTCACTCTGTCTGTGACGCCAGGGATGGGCACTCAGGAGACAAAGAACAACCACCAATATTTAACCCTTTTTTCCTTCAATGGACCAGGTTAGGTCCTGCAGAACCTGGGTTATCTCTCAGCCTGGCGAGGACTATTTGACTACTCCTCCCTAAGAGCCTTCAAAGGAAATGATTTCGTGTGATATGGAAGTGGAAGCACCAGCCAGGCTGAGCTGCAGCTCTGCCCATCCTTTTCATTCCTCACTAATTGCTGCAGTGAGAGGCTCCCCCAGACCTGAGAGGTGCCAGGAATGAGTCAGGATCTGAACATGCAATAATTACAGAGAGCAACTCCGTGCTTCAGACAGCTTTAAGCATTCCTACTGATCCTATCCCCCTTACTGCAAAGGTTTTGTTGCCTTAAAACCCACACTTTGCCAGAAAAAGCTGAAACCTTTCAAATACTCATTCCCTGGCTCTCTTGCTGAGACCCTTCCATATTAATCCTGTGAGTGCTCACAGTCCACTTTAATGTCAGACAGAATTTGTAACATTAGCCACAACCGAAGGTAATTTAACCTGTTTCAATTTATTTTAGGAGGAAGCAGAAACGCCTGTGTTTCTAGAAAAAATAACACATGAGTTTTATGGTTACAGGTACACAAAGTGACCGACCTCATCCCTCATTTGCAAGAAAAGCTACTGCCCAATTCACAATTCTGTCTTGAATGCCCACAACGACTCTAGAACTGCAAGGGGAAATAATCCGGAATTCTGTGATCATAATCCAAAACAATTTGTACACCCGTACTGAGCATGAACTCTTAATGGCACCTCTTCTGCAGGAAAGTAAACAAACAAAGTCATCTCAAAGAGGCCTTGATCCCCCTGCTATTATCTTTTACAGGTGGAATGGTGCTGCTCAGCAAATATGTCCTGAAAGACTTGCTGTTCTATAAAATCTGTATCATCCTTTCTGGGCTGAATTGCCCCTGGCAAAGAAGTGTTGGGAAATGACCTCAAGCAGCCGTGCCACTGGGATCTGTCATCCTTTGACTACAACCTAATAAAATTCCAGTCTAAGGCAAATTTTCATTAATTTTATAGCTCCTAGAAGACTAACATAATGCATATAACTTTAAGGTTTATACCTATGCTTGCTGAGCTAAATCTTTAATTGTAGCCCAAATCAGCCAAGCACTTAAACAGATGCTTTATTTTTGAGCACTTAATTCTACTGACTTTGATGGGTCTGTGTAAGTGCTTAACATGAAGTGTCTGCTTCAGTGTTGTGCAGGATTTACATGGACAGTGCTGAGTGATTGGAAAATCCACCCTTTCTTAGGGATGCTTTTTTTTTTTTTTATTTGATGGGTGGTTTATGTTAATAAGGAAAAGAAATGAAAGCAAAAATAGCATAACAGTAGGAGAAAACTAAAAATAATAACAGCTTTCTTAGCTTTCTAAAATTATAATTGATACTGAGAAGCTGCTGTTACGTCCTCCTTACACTTTCCAGTGGATGCAACTCAGACCTTTGCTTTTGTAATCTGGCTTTTAATTAAGCCAATGAGTTTTTCACATTACCCTCGTGCTTGTAATAATTGTTATGATTCTATTACCTTCTTTGTTAAACACATTTGTAGTTTTAAATGACAGGAAGTCAAGCTAGCAATTTGTAAAGATGTGTGAATAAGGAAATTGCTCTATTCATAGGCTCATAATGAACAGGGAGATAACATAATAATGCTTTGTGTTCTCTCGCCCTCCAAGCAGGGGAAAGAAAGGCAAAGGAGGTGGCCTGGATAATTTCCTGCAACCCTCCCTTTGTTCTTAAGCCTTTTTACCAGTATTTATCGGGGAATGTAAAGCAAGGCAGATCATCCAACCCAAACTTGGAGCTTGCAGGTTCCAGGAACAAGGAGAAGCTCATTCATCAGAAGAAATGACTGGAAAAAGGCAAAAGCCACCTGCACCCATCCCCGTGCTCATTCTGTGCCACATGTCACACTCCTGCTCCAGTGTGGGTTCTCTTGCTGAATCATGAGCAAACCAAAATTGTTCCAGCCTTAAATCACACTTATGTCAGTCACCAATGAAAACAAAACGATGCTTTCAGATTTTCGCCCTTGTATTTTACAGATCTTGGGCTGCATTAGGGCATAGTAACTGTGCTCACATTTTGGTTAGACAGAACAATCCCTCTGGGCCTGAGATCCAAGGACACCCCACAGCCTCAGGCCCCGAAAAGTACAAACAAAAGTGAATTGGGGGAGCAAACTGGGGGAGTGTGACTTCATTGCCTGAAGCTGTAATTGGAGGAATAACCCCTGATATGCAAATAGACCAAAATTATATCTGTCTTAAAAATCCATTACCATAATCCTTAATCTACCTTGGGTGTAGCCTCTGGGAGGCTCTGACTGCTCCAGGTGTATCCATTTTAATAAACACCCACTTTATTCCCTTAACTCTGTCCAACCTCTGGCCTAGGCAGTCACTCCAAGGCACTAAAATGTATTTAAGACACTTTGCTGTTCAAGAAACTCAGGGTCAGGTTTAAGAGTGGGAAAACAAAAGGTTCAGGTGTAACTTTCCTCTGATTTTTGAGACTTCACAGGCACCTCTCAGAGGACAGGCTGGGATAAAGGGACAACCCCAGTGTTGTTGTCACTGTCCCCTTGCTTTGCCAGGTTTCAGAAAAAGTCTCACACCCAAACCTTCAGAGTTGTCCAGCTGCTCATCTGCCCTTGGATCCTCTCACCCCACAAATGAGTCAAATCTGCACTTTCTGCCCTATTTTTTGCAGAGCCTTGGAACACCACTAAATATATTTCAAGGAGGGGAGAAATAATATTTTAGCAGACAGTCTGTCAAACAAATTATACTTCCTTGGTTATTGAAAGAGATTTTATAAGTGCACATTGCCATTCAATTCAGTTCCTTGATATTTCCCCCACTATTTATAGGCAAACCAAAATGTTCAAATATTGCTCCTAATTATGTACTAAATTCTGAACAGCAGAGCCATGAATTCATGCCAATTTGCTCACTTTAAGTGCTGTTCACATTCCAAGTTCTGTCAAAATTTCTATTTCAACCTGAAGAAATTTTCAAGGATAATTCTCCATTAAAAGTCAGAACATAAACAGAACAGAAAAGAACAGAGCAACAGATCAGGAGTGAAACTCCTGCCTGCCTTTTCTGCATCCACATCTGGAACTTAATCTGTCCCAGAAATATACTCTCTGTAATTTTTTGTCACTCAGCTTTCCTACCTGCTACCTCCTCTCACCCCAAATTATTTATCCTATTTTGGCTTGCTTTTGGAAAAAAAAAAATCGAATTTGAGGATGGAAATTTGGCCTTGCATCACATTAAAAATTTCTTAGGCCCAGCATAGCTTCCCTTTCTGGCACTTCTTTCCAATTATAGTGCCTGACTTTCAGAATTTTCAAGTATCTTTAATTACCATTCAAAATGAAAGTTTCTATTTTATGTTTGGAGTTATGCTCTAATTATGTGTTTGGTGAGAACTTCATTACAAAGGATTAAACACTAAAATGAAATTACTGCTTCCCAGTTTTATGGAATTGAGAATGCTGGCAAAAGGGTAACAGTGAACTTCTTGGCAGTTTTCTGGGCTAAGGAAAGTGGCAGAAACTTTTTACATCATCACAATTTTTTTTTTTCTTTATATTCTTTGGCTCCTTTCAACTCCCTTTAAAACGCATGTACAATGCCCCAACCAAACTCAAGTCTCCCAACATCAAAATGAAAACCATATTTATACTTCAAATATTTTTGGTGTCATTTCAGTGCTTTGATTCATCAGGAAACGTGATGTTTGTGGCTCTTCTGGAGCTCCCCAGGAGTGCAGGAGCATGGGATTAAACCTGATCAGAGTTTTCACCCCCAGAGGGGAGGAACCAGCACTCTCTGGAAAGTTTGGTGTCACTGAGACTCATTATGTATGAAATGATGTATTTCACACTAACAGGCTTAAAATTAAGATTAAATTACCAGTTAATTGCCCGAGTCTCCTAATGAAAGGGAAATGTCCATATTTGCTCTGCTCTTAGAGCATCATTTCCACACATCTCTACATCTATAGTTCTCTGTTCTACAGAGAAGTAATAACTTCAAGGAACTGATATTGGGGTAGAAAACGCTTTACATTTACTTAGAACAAAATAAACAGTCTATTCTTATTTGAAAATACTTTATCTTAAGTTAAAATAAAGCAATTTTTCAGCTTTGCATGGCAATTACACAGTGATGTATTTGACCTTAACAGCAATAGCAAAAAAAGCAATGAGAAATACACTGTATGTGATAAAGCCCCAGAGACATTAAACCGCAAAACAATTATTAAAACTGTTTTATTTTCATTAATCAGAAATATCAGCCTTTTTCTACTGTCACCAGTGTATCAGGGGTGCAGTCATTAGCACAGCTTTTGCCAGTTTTCTGTGGTGGTGTCCTGAGTGTTTGAAATATAAAATAACCACAGGCACAAACTGCTCTGAAATACTTTCTTCACTTCCCTTGGAAGTCTTGGGAAAGGTAACCCTGTCCCAACAGGGCAACAGCATCATCATTCACAACACTGGAGATTTCCTTTGCTTGAACATTTCATCCCTGAGTTCAGCCCCAGAACCCAAAAAGCCACCCCTGAGAGCCTCATTTACAGGTGAAGAGCTGGTTGAGTATTTTCCCATCAGTCCTAAAGCCAGAATCTTGTCCCGTTTCTAGAGGTGATGCAGAAATACACTCTGAATTTCTAGCACATTGATATCTTTAGATTTATCCATCATTTTAAATCATAGGTGGGCATTAGGCAATGGCCAAGGGAGGTGTTTTATTGACTGCTGCCCACCCAGAGGGCAGAAGAGTTTCCCAGCAGTGACAATCCTGGCATCCCTGGCTGCCACAAAAGGGAAGGGCTCAGCTGGGAGCTCAGGGATCTCTGAGTCACCAGTGCACGAGAAAAGTAAAACCTCTCCTGCCTGTCTGAGATGCCTCTGACACCAAAAGCTGAGAGTTTTTCCCTCTTTGTAAAAGAAATGAATATATCTATGCCACATGAAGACAGAATCCTTTCTGATAACTGATCTGAATGAAGGATAGGCATCAGGTCTGAAAAGAGTTGATAAAAATCTTGGCTTGAGCAAAATGTGGCTGCCTGCTAATAGATAATCAGAACTAATTCCTGCAGGAAATAAGTTCTGAGATTTTTGTCATATACACAGAGAACCAAAGCAAAATGTTCCTACTGAGTTCAGCATTCCCTGTGCTCCCTTGCAGGGGAGCAGGGAATAGAATTAAAAGGCATTCAGAGCCAGCAGCAAGTTAAGAAACATCTGCCTATTTATTACGTGGATGATGAAGCTCTCTTACCTGCTCTGGACATAATTAAATATCTGCTATCCTGGAGTTACCAATACAAATAACTTCCTATTGCTGAGTTCATTAGTGATCCACACTCAATCCGTGCTGCATCTCTTTGTGTTTCAGTTCAGTCATTTGCCATTGAGCAATTGTTGAGTGCATTCCTAATCCTATAAGCAATCTGCTGGTTATTTCAGCTTTTGTTCCAGGACGTCTTTCAATTTTAACTTCTAGCTCTACAAAAGCCAGGGTTATATTTCCATCCTGATAAACAAGGACTATTCTATCAATCCCATTACACTCTGTGGCAATTCACAATTCAAAATCACACTTAAGTCCAGCTAAGTTGATTGTAAATTGACCACTTAAACCCCATCTATTGGAATACCAAACACACCATCCAAGTGTCAGTAATTTTTAAGGTAACTGCTCATTAAATCACAGATATGAAAAGACAACACTTCAGGGCTCAGGGAAAGCAGTTGTGAAGAGCTTTCATTCTTTCCAAAAATAATTTCATTGTTGTGAGCTCTTGTTGTCTCCCACTTCTCCCATACTTGTAACTCAGTGCTGGCAGCTCCCACTGCCAAAACACTTTTGTTACTCTGAAAGGGGCAACTTGATGTAAAATTGAGGGTGCAGCAGTTTTTAA
This sequence comes from Petroica traversi, assembly GCA_025920805.1. Taxonomy (NCBI): domain Eukaryota; kingdom Metazoa; phylum Chordata; class Aves; order Passeriformes; family Petroicidae; genus Petroica; species Petroica traversi. The sequence continues at coordinate 3,100,530 of JAHLSL010000024.1, read as the reverse complement.
GTAGCATTGAGAACTGGTATGATCTAAGTGCAGTCAGAGAAGCTGTGTTATCACAAGAATAGCCACTGAAGGAAGTTTTTGTGACTAAATTTTAATCAATGTTACACTTATGGTTTCCCCCAGGTTGATGAATCCACACCCTGGAAATGCCGTAGGATAAATCTACAAATCAACAGCATCCTGAACCACAGGGTCATCTCCAGCCAGCTCCACTTCCTGACAATCCCAACCTGTTCCTCTGGGGACTTCTCCCAGTGCCTCCTGTGCCAGTGGATATTTGTCATGGCTCTCAGAAATGGCACAGAATTTGTAGAAAGGCTCTGTTTACAGAAGCCACACTGGCTGGATTGCTCCTCACAGCCCCTCTGCTCAGGGACTACAGAAGGAAAGGTTCAAAGATGGATTTAAAAGTTGTTTAATCATTTCCTGTGTGACTGTTTCCACTTCAGCTTAGTTAGATGTACAGCTGGGATGAAAACAATGAGACTTGATAATAAATAGCAAAAAATACAATAAAAGCAGATTCCCTGTCTCCTGGGAAAGCATTCTTATCTTTGCAATGGGAAGGGTCTCTGGAGGTGGGTAGAGAAAGAGTCTTTGCCAAGGCCAGGTTTTTATTTTGAAATTTGTTGTGAAAATGTTTTCTTCTTGAAAAAAGGTATTTCTGATAACTGAAGTGCCTGAAAACACACTTTCATGAAGCCCTACATTTCCATCTCCACTACATCACAGTACACAGAAATCCTTATTAGAGCTATATCTGGTTTGTTCAAGTGCTAAGAGATTCAAATACCTACATTTGCAATGCAGGGAAAAAGTAAAAAATGAATTTATTTCATCCCTTCCCTTGCCTTCATTCCCATAATTTTCCATGTCTGATCACAAGAGAGGAGCTAAATGTACGAGCACATTTCTATTCAGGATCAACTCTGCTAAAGGGCAATGTTAAGCCACAAATTCATTATTTCTCCTATGAAAATGAAAGTAGCTCTCTCTTCCCTAAATGAGAAAATTCGGAACCCAGACCCTGAGAGCTCACTGTGAATGCCAGCAGTGTCTGTACCCAGAGGAGCTACAGCTTAGAGCACCAACCTGCTCCATTTTTAGCAGCTGTTTGCAGAACTCTGCTGCTCCACAAGGGACAGGTTTGCCAAGAGGACAAAACAGACAAAAACAAACAAAAAAAATGGATAATAAATTCATTATCTGGCAAACTGAAAAGTGTCCTTCTACGGCCCAAAGTCCAGCTTTATAATTTAACTCCCATGTATTACATTTGGATGAGAGAAGAGAGTTGAGAGGCAGGAATTTTGCTTGATTTAACCTAATTAAAATAATACATCCAACAGCTGGGACACTTTCTAAAATATCCTGTGTCCTTTTCTTACATACATTGCCAGCATTAAATATAAACTTCTTCGTGTGCTTTTCCAAACTTCCTTTTTTTTTTTTTTTTCCTTTAAAGAGCTATTTGTGAAGGAACAAAAGTTGCTCAGAACCTGTGCAGGTGCTGCAGAGGAAAAGCTGAGTTTAGGCTCAGCAGAAGAGGGCAGCATCCTACCACGGTTTAAAGCCTGTAGGCTCGGCTCCCTGAAGTTGAGCGACTTCTGTTGAATGCTAATTTTGCTCAAAGACGACCTACATTGGTTCAGATTTTCCCTGTCATTAGCACACAATCTATCATTTGAAAACCCCAATAATCCTCTGTGAGCTAATTGCCAAGAGCAGCTGATAACATTTGCCACGGTAACTTCCCTTTGCTTGCCAAGCGCAGCTCCCATTCCACTCTGATAAAAATGGAATTTCTAAACGGAAGGAGCAGCACTAAAGCTCAAGAGCAGAGACTGAGGAAAGCTCCAGCTCTGAATGCTCCAGAGTTTTAGCACAAAGCTCCCTCCAGTATTTAAACAATTGTTTCAAATCCAAAATGAAGAACATGGTAAGACCATAGTGATAATTTTATTATTCAAACCTTTGCGGGCAATGCAACTTTCACTGGAGAGCACATGGACCTGCTGTGACCAGTCCAGCCTTGGGCTCTCTCTGCAGAATTCATATTTATGTTGTTTTAAGGGAATTCCAATACATTATTTATGTTGTTTGGAAGTTTCCTAAAATTTACTCAGCCAAGCTCACCCAGTGTGAATCACTTTTCATTCTCCCAGCATTCATCTTGAATATACTTTTCCCCTGATCAAATCGTCAAAAAGGACACAAGTATGTCAGGTAAAATTGATTTGAAGAAATAAAATTAAATATCCCTGGACCTCAATATAAAATTTATAAAATGCAAATAAGATGATTTTTTTTCCCCCTACACACACACACAAAAGGCTGAATTCTTGATGGAATAAACCTGCCTAGTGTAGAATTTATTTTTAGCATTTAAGGCATGCATTTGCACTCACTAAGGGATAATTTATTAATAGCATCAGGAAGGAAAAATTTAAAAGTAAGGAAGACGTGACATCCTTTTTTTTTTTTTTTTTTTTTTTTTTGGTGAGTTTTGAGTGATTCTTACTGAGAAACAACCACCAGATACTTCAATTACAGTAAAATATGGTGTTAACAACAACTTTGTATTGAAAAACATTAATGTCTACAGAAAGGTGGTCTTGGGAGATATGAATTTATCTTAAAATTCCATACTTGAGATGAAGCCAGGTAGAAACAGGTGGTTTCCATAAGGAACTATCTTATTATCTATTATTCATTTATTCCATGCCAAAATGCTTACAAGTATCCCTCGCTTGTTTGTGGTATCCTTGCAGTCAAAATTTCTGCTAACAACACAATTTTCTCCTATTTCACTTAGGAAGAAATTGCTTTTTGTGTGTAAAACAGATGTAAAATGATAATTCAAGGCCAGGTTGGATGGCGCTCTGGGCAACCTCTTCTATTTGCTGGGTGGTTTTTTCTCCTCTTGTTTTGTTTTAAATTTATTTTATATTTTACTTTAGTTCCAAGTGGATTGCATAATGCTCATTTGTCATGGCTTAATGACTGCAATTATAACAGGGGCACTTTACTTTTTAACACTCCTCTTGCCAGAGGCAGCACATGCATTTTTCTCTCTATATTGTATTTATTTATTTTGTGTCTGGCGTGCCTGGTAGCTTTTTATGGGTAGAATTTAAAAAAAAAAAAAGTTAAGAGACTGGCTTAATTAAAAATAAAGACAAGAAAACAGTATCTTAAGATGATTAGAAATTCAAGAAGGTTTATAAATTATGATACAAGTGGTACTTACATGTGCTCTGAGGTCTTGGTTGGAGTTACGAGTCTGCTGAACACGGCCCTGTGGCTCTACAGTGAAGTAAGAGACACAGTCACCCCAGGGAAGGCTAAAAGCCCTTGATTTACATGCTCACTTCAGTTTTTTTTCATTAAATCATTGCCTAGTCCAAAGAATGGAAAACTTCTGTAACACAAGGATGATCACAAAGCCCAAAGGAACACATTTAAAGCATTTCTGTGTCCTCATCCCACTGTTCAAAGGGCACCCCAAAAACAGACACTAAGAAAATAAGGCAAGGTAGAAAAGGAGTCCATGGAAGCTCATCTCATGTGAAATGCAATGTGTTCCTGCCCATAAATGCTGCTCTAATTTCCTGTTTATAAAGCCACACTATTCAGCAGGGAGTGAATCTTCCCATTTTCAAGAAATTTCCAAACATCACAAAAATGTCAACTTTTCTTTGTAGGATAATGCAGGAACTTCACCAAGCACGGCGTTTTTCTGGATGAGTTTTATTTCAAGTAAGTTAACAAGGGACTCTGATTTCAGTATGGCCAAAAAGAAAAACAAAGTTCTTTTCCCCACCAGTTTTCCATGGCAGGAAATTGTAGTCAGATGGCTTTTTACTGTAGCATCAGTTTTTAAATCTTTAATGAAATTACCCTCCCAAACATCCTGTAAAACTGTGAAGTGTTATTCAATTCCATCGGAGTAACTGAGGTACTAAAACCTAAATGACTTCGAGAAAAAACTGGTGGAGAAAAGGCTTAAGCTGAATTTTCTTAAGCCCAAGTCTAGTGGCTTATTTCCCGTGCTTTCTCTGGGAAATGTGATTAAATAAGAAAATCAATAAAGATTTAGGCTTGTCAGATAAAACACAAAAGCTTCAAAGTCCGCTGACAAGAATTCAGGGCGCGAGGCCAAGTTTTCCCTGACTTCTCAGAGTGGATCAGTTAATAGCATGAAAACAACATAATAAGGAGAAAATGAGACATGTGCCTCAGGTGCAGCCACGAGATGTGGCCTCAAGGGCTTCACTTTTATTTCTGCCCCAAGTGTGCATGAGGAATTCCTCAGCCCATTCACAGGGGTGCTGAAAATCCCTTTATTCAGGGATATTATTAAACCCTTGTTAAGGCAGAGGTGATGAAGAACTTTCAGCATCAAATTTTCTTCTCACTCTCCTGGAGACTGGCTCAGCCTCTCATTGTAAATTAGTGAGAGGAGAGATCAGCTTCAACACTAAAAATCTGGGCTCTCCAGAAACCCCTAATTCATTCAAGAAAGCAGAGTGGCACAATGTTGATGAAATAGCAAGTGGAGTAAATGTACGGCTTTAGAAATGATCACCTTTGCAAAATTAGGGAAATTTGGATTAATTAAATGCTTATTTTCTGTATGTATTTATCTATATTGTCAATCTCCGTCTATAAGCAACAGCATGCATTTAAATTGGTTTAGAACACTAAGGCCTTGAAAAGCAAACACAAACTCTAGTGTTTCAAATAAATATTTCATGTTACTGCAAAATATTTTTTTTCTGGTGTGTGTTTCATTGTTAGTCTTCTTCAGCTTATCAAGCCCAAAAGATCAATTATCTGACTGGCTTTATGCAAAAAGATCAAAGGAGATAACGCACATAGTTTGGGAAATCAGCTGCAGCAGCCCTGATCAGCAGCTTCTGCCATGTAAGATAAGAAACAAGGTCAACAAACTTTCAGAACTGAGCTGAAAAAAAAAATAGGTTTTTTCTCACTACGGGAAGATGCATCAGCCCTGCTGCAGAGAAGGTACAACATTGCTCCTCAATGACAGTGGAAGAAAATGAAGTCCAGCTAATTTAACTCTCTTTTTTTACATGCAAGCACCATGGATCAGGGAATTAGCTGAGCTGTTTATGAGAAGTTTTACAGACCCTCAGCACTACTTGCTGCCTGCATTTCCTGAAAAAAATCCTGTAACACAACCCTATAACTAACAAAGGTGTTCTGCTTTCTAGCTCTTGTACTGGTCCACTTTTCTCTTTTTTGTGGAAATATTTGGTGTCTTCTAGGCCAAATAACCTAAAAATGCTTCAGGATGTACCTACAGCCTATGAAGGCTTCTGTATAAATGTTTGTGGATTATTTGTTTCAGTCATTAATACATGTTTCATAGTCGTCTTCAGGTTCTGTGGCTGTAGGTTTTTGTGGCTGCTTTTGTTTTCAAACAGACATGAAATGGTGAAGTACAAGAATCCTTCCCAAAGAACCTTCAATTTATGATTAGTTTAAATGTAATTAATCCTAAGTTCTATTTTATATGTTTCCCCTTTAGTCTGGAAACTATGGGTCAGTTTGAAAGAAAAAATATTACTTTTTAATGTACTTTTACCAATATGTGTAATAGTAAGGAAAGAAGAAATAATTTGGAGCTATTCCTATTAAAAAAAAAAAAAAAAGATGAGTTACTTATGACTGGAATTCTCTGCAGGGTAAGAAGAGGATGAGGAGCACCTGAGCAATGATTAAAGATCTGCAGAACCACCAGAACTTGCTGTCCCATGAATTCCCCTGGTGATCCCTCTGTCCAGAGCACTTTACAAGCAACAGCTCAGGATGGACACCCCAAATTGGCCTCCCTGCTCTGACCGAGCCCTGGGCATGGGGGGACCCCCAAACTCCTGGGCACACCAAAGCTGTCTCTGCCTCAGGAATTCTCTGCTCCTCAAACCCTCCCATTTGCCCTGATATCCACTTTTGGCCACCTCAAACCCAAGAGAATTAAACAAGCCTTTAGCCCCAGCTGTATTAGACTCTCTTGCAAGAGGGTGTGGTGAAATACAAGTCTAGTTCCTATATCTTGACAAGAACAATTCATCAAATATAAGTTCTTAGGAAAAGAAAACCAGAAAAATCTAGCAAAAGCAGCAATTATCAAAAACACAGGGCTGTTGTTCCATCAGAAATGTTATCTAATATTTTACTGATTTAGTCTTGAGGAAGTTTAATCCCAAAAATCTGAGATACCTGGCTGCTTGTGGTGCCACCAGCACAGCACCACATTTGGATTTTTAATTCCCTGTTACTGTGGCTTATTAAAAAAATCCCCTGTAATATATCAGCCAAGGCACATTTAACTTTCTGTAAAAGCCAACTATTTTAGTCCAAGGCAAACAACGAACTACAAACTTTGGCCTTATTTGGGTTTTGGCCAAGCACAGGTTCATTTAAATCACCCTGCAGTTGTCCAGCTAAGGCAGGGGTTTACTCAGCACTTGGATTTATGCACTCCCTGAGTTTTCCAGTGATGCTGACACCCCTGGAATTTTCATATGCTTGAAATGCTAAATAGCAATTTTTTTACTTTTTAATTTATTTTTTTTCACCTTGACTTTTAGGAGTCATTTATTGCCTGCAAAGCTGAAAGGATTCCCAGCACAAGGATGTGTGTGGGACCAGGCCATGGAACACAGACTTTCCAAAAGGCAGATCCACTACAGAAAAGTTGTCAGGGAGAAAGGTGCAGGTGAGAAGGAATTCAGGTGATGGAATAATTCAGAATTACTTGAGCATGCTGATGTTATTCAGTTGGATACATCAGCAATTCTTTCCATTTTTGGCACTGGCATGGCACTAAAACTGGAACTGTTTCAAAGGTAAAAAACTAAAAATCCAGAGGAAGGCTGAGATGACAAATAAACCCAACTCTTTGTTTAACAAACCTGTGACCCACTGCCACACATTTCTGTCAAAGGCACAGCAGTGCCAGGAGTTCTCCTTGCTTTACACACCAGGGTGATGCTTCCACAAGAAGAAAACCAATCCTGGATTAAAGGTTCAGGTAAATAAATGTTTGCTATGGGTGCTGCTGCTCATTAACAGGCCTGGCACCCACTCACACCACAATTATAACCTGAGGACCAACGTGATTTCCTGCCTCAAATCACATTTACAGCTCCAATTGCAAAGCTCTTGTCACATCTGAAGAGCTGACACATTCCGTTTGTCTCAAAGTGGCAACGTGCAAGAGTTTATTCCTTTCTCTACTTTAAAGGAAAAAAAAGTGATTTTTGGGCAGACTTCTGTGATAAACCAGGAGCTTATGAATATGCATTCTGGATGCTGCAAATTCATTCAGGTGTTGTGTCTGTAGGAATACAGTAATGCAAACACAGCCATCGAACTGCTGGCACCAAATTTGTGGGTTTACTACTTAATAAAAAAGTAAAAAAAAAAAAAAATTCATAACTCATCACAAAGCCCTAAGAACATTTTATTTCAAATACTAAAGCAGAACTCTAAAAACCGTAATTTAGAATTAACCTTGGAGGCAAAACCTGCACCTCCTCTGTACAGAACCTTTTTCTGACCAAAGCAATTCTGTATTCCAGCTCAACAAAGGCAGGGCTGACATCACAGATGTGTTTGATCAGCACGATGTTTTTCAATAATAAATAAAAGAAAGATTTATGAATCGCCAGCCATTGTTGACAATTCACTTTTCTTTATTGATTTTGCTTTCAAGCAAAACTGCCCAAATAAGGGCTTGCTTGTTTTGTTGGTTTTTTTTCAGCATATCACTTTTATAGAGTTAAACTGAAGACTGAGTCTAACCCATAAAACAGCTTTTAACCCATAAAAAGCTCTCTAACCCATAAACCAGATCACTTTACGGTGAATAAAAGCATTTTAACAATTAAATCAAGAAATTAATCTCCCTTTTCAGGAGATGCAGTTTTTTACTGACACAACACTAAGTTTTGCATTTGCTTTACTCCAACTTCTACGTTTTTTCTAAAATATTTATAATATTTCTCTATAACCTTTTCAGTGGAGTGTAAATTGTCATTTTATGGAGTAGTTTTCCTTCATGTAGAAAAACATTCCTTCTAAAATCTGGTGAGGCCTTCAAACCAATGACTTGCTAAGAACAATTTTCTATTCCCATGAGGAATAAACTCTCATATTTATTTTGTGCCTTCATTTAGAAGAAGTCACTGTGAAAAAATGTTAGTTTCAATCTCTGACTTCATATATTTTCTCGTTTCAACGTTTCATGTTAAGAGTTTCTTCATATTTTGAGGAAAACAAAAGAGAAGAAATGGGGATTTATATCTTAAATATCTAATAACCTACCCAGTGATACCTGGAATAAATTGGACATGCTAAGGCTGAAATTTTTCTCTGTGTGTTTATACAGTTGCAGCTTAGAGGGCAAGAAAGGAGAGTAAAATAAATCCAGAATACTGAGCACACCCAGCATCCACAGGTAAGAAATACAACCTGAGTCCAGTCCAAAAAATACTGGACGATTTCAAGGCGCAATGAAATTTCCTGTCTATTTTTAAGTTGCTTTAGAAAGGCAAAAAATACTAAAATATTAATTTATTTGGTAATAACCTTGATGCATTATTTTCCTGTATATTAATAAAGAAACAAGAAAATAATATTAAACCAAATAAAATCCTGTTGCTTTTTTTTTTCCAATCTGTGACTGGCCAGTGTTTTCTAATATTCTATATGAATATAATTTCTAATATTATAATAACCTCAGAGCTGAGACGGAGTTCAAATGGCAGAAACACCTTTTTGGAGCAGTCCATAAAAATTGCACTTTGAAATTTTAAATGCAAATTTCCCCATAGATGTTTATTGATTGTCCCTGGGTTTATGCATCATGATTTAAATGCCTTTGCAACAGTGCTGTAAACGTGAATTTATCACAGTTATTTTATTGCCTCAGTTAACTTTAATGGCTTCTTTTATGAGGTTTTGGAGAAAAGTAGAAAAATTAGATATTAGAATGCAGGGCGTCCAATGTAATTATCCAAACTGTTATTTTAATATTTCCTGAATGTTGTATCCCATAATTTACAGCTGCACTGCCAGCACCAGCTCTGGTGAGAAACCTCCAGAAATGGAGTTTCAAATGTTTGCTCCTCTCAAATCATTGGAGGTGGAGGGGCAGGGAATAGAAATATTGCACAGTTCTCTGTGGTCACCTAAAATCTCTTTATAGAATGTGTGTTTTATCATCATTTTATGTGGTTCTGGAACAACAGGTTTTTTAATGTGCTGCAGTTTCACTAAGAGGACATTCGAATAAAATGGAAAGGATGCAGCACATAAATAAGGAATTCTGGATGCTCAGAGCTGAGGGATCTCCAGGGTTTAACTAAACACAAGATTAGGCAGATTAAAAGTTGAAGCCCTGCTTAAGTTTGCATTTTAAAGTAGGGAAAATTGTAAATATCTGAGGAACTGACAAATACACCCACCCAAAATTCGCACTTTGTCAAAACTAGGGCAGGACAAATAACCCTTTTTACCATGTGTTTTTTCAAATTTTCATGGTTTTATGGCAAACCTCACAAAAATTCATGGATAGGAACTCAAACCTTAAAGTTGTTTGGCTTTCCTTTCTTTCCTTTAATTAATAATGGCATAATTTTCAGAAGAAAAACTGAATATCTGCATTTTTTTGTCTTAAAAGGAAATACTATAAGCCTTGAGATGTTCTTTGTGGCATTGGCCAATCTCAAAGGGACAGAAATCAGAAACAAAGAGCCCAATTCTGATAAATTTGCTCACTCCTCGAGCAGATGAAAGAACATTTCCCCTTTTCCCTCACACATGCTCACAGGATAATCAGCCTTGTGTAATACCCATTTTTTTCATGTTTTCTCACTGTAATGATAACACAAACCACAAATTACATTATCAGTGACTCTCTGAATGGAACGTGCGACTGACATTCTGAATTTAATGTGCAATTCCACTCGCTGATGTACAGATTAACACATTAATATTAAACAGATCTGCAGCAATTAGCACCAATTAATGTAAAGGATAAGTTAATTCACAGAGCATCTCGTTCAAAATGCAATCCAGTGTGTGCCAAACAGCACTATGATAATTCCATAGCTGTTCTGTATTTTTGAATTCCTATGAATTGGGGTTGAATAACTGATTATTTAGTGGCTAAAATCCCTTTAAATATTGTGTTTCCCAGAGCCAGGCAGGTGCACCTACAGTTCCATTTGGTGTATCAGCAAATTACAAAATTCATACACAAAAGACCATGAAGAGAAATATTTCTTTCAAATTCATTTCACATTTAAAACTTATCCCAATGAGAATTGCTGCAGAACCCCACTCAAAAGTAGCTGCTGCAAGGTTTTGTTGTGGCAATAGGAAATATCTCCAAATTCACATATTTCCCCCACACCTTGTGTACATCAGCCAAATGTTCTTGAGGTTTTATGTTTTATGGGGTTGTTTCAGCCACTGATTATGGGTGCTGTTTATTTGTAAGCCAGAATATAACCAGGATAAAACCAAGTAACTCACACAGTGGTTAAAACTTTGGAATAAATGTCCAGGACTGAAGGCTTTCTGTGCCAGCAAAGAAGGATTGGACCCAATTCTAGAGACCAGACACAGATAATGGTAATATTGGGGATGCAATTTTTGTTTGGTTTTTTTAATATCTGAGTATGAGAAATATCAATTGAACTTGAAATAAAATAGTGAGGACTTAAAGCTTGGAACAAATTCTGGATGGTTTTCTGCCTTACTTCAGTGATGAGCTTCTCTGTACGGCATGAAGGTCTCTGGAGCAGCAGATGGATGATATTTGGGGTAAAAAGCAATTCCACACCCCCTGAAAGGTTTGTGTTCATTAACAAAGGGGAATTAAGGGTAGTAGAGGTTATTGGAAATTACCTAATTATGACTTTTTCTTCCCTATTCTGATTTCATATTCTTGCTTGCCTGCCTTGTGAGTTTGGTCTTGAGCCTCACGTTTTCTACTCCCATGCATTATAATTCTTTATCATCAATCTATCTAATGTTACTTTCTACCTCAATGAGAGCTAAACCCCTCCAGTCCTTCCTCCTGATCCTTTGCTTGCTGACTGTGACCCCATTCAGGATTTGGTTCAGTTCTGGAAGCCTTTATGTTTGAAATCATCAGCATTATGGAAGCAGTCTCATAAAGTAAGCAAAACCAGTGAAAAAGTTTGGAAATTAAGCAGTGTGGTCTTTAAAGAAACTTCAAGAATAAGTTGGCAGAAAAACTTAGCAGCTAAATTAAAAAAAAAAAAAGATCAGTGTGAGTCAGAAAATAAGGAGACAGAAGACAGGAAAAACATCATGAGAGACAGCTTAAGCTAAACACAGGCTATTTTATTTTCCTAAAGTGGAATTGTATTTGTTAAAATTGAAAAGTTGAGCTGTGTGTGGCCCATGCTGCATGTCCCTGAGCAGCTGCTGGGGTGTAGAGGGGCTGCAGAGCCCCTGTAATTATCCAACTGTAATTATCTCATTACTGCACCCCATGGAGGCAACTGGCCTTGGTCAGGAAAAACAAAATCTCATTGCCACTGAGCTTGGGGGGAGAAATACCCTGAGAACAAATTCCTCAAGGCAAGATCTTATCAGTGCAGAATTTATCTTTCTCCAAGTGAGAATAGGAAGGGAGTGATCTGAGCCTGCCCTGCCCAGCAGTGCAGTTACCTGTCTGCAATCTGTCCAGAAATGCAGCTCAAAAAGACACTGAGAGTGGCAGGGGTGTCAAGCAAAGTCTTGGTGCTGTTGCACTTCTAGCATACAAAAAAAATCCTCAATAATTTTATAATTATTATATTAATTATATTATCATAATTATTGCATTATAATTATATAATTGTTATATTATAATTATTATGTTAATTTAATTTTAATAATTTTATCATCAATAATACTATTAGTAGTGATAATTATTTTTATAATAACTGCAACTAGTTCTGGCTGCATTTGTTAATAATATGCACAAAGATACATACTTAAAGTCACAGAATGCCAACAACATCTCGGAAAGAAATTGCTGTTATGGATGATAAAATAGTTTATTTGTTCATAATTTAGGGGAGGAGGGCTCTGGGCTTTGTTAAAAGGAGATGTCCAGGAGTGCAGAGCTTTATCCTGGAAGCTGTGCTAATTCTGAAACATTTGAGTGCATCCAACAAGTCAGAGATGGTTTAGAGAAAGGAATAAGACAGTAAAGAATGCAAATTAAGTGTATGGAACCTTGGCTTTGTGAGAATTCATCTGTGTGCTTGGGTATCCTAGAACATCCTCTGGGAGGAGCTCCTCTGATATTGGGTGAAGCCAAAAGACAAAATCAGAACTAAAATAAGTGAGTTAAACCTGAAACCTTGCCCTGGCATCAATGAAGCCCAGACAGCAGCACACATTAATGATTCTCATCTTCACAGCCTGTGTAGAAAATACTGGCCTGGATTGCTCTATATTTAATCTGAGTCACCAGGGAATTAAATAGATGCAAGCCTGCAGATAGTGCTAAATTTAATTAAAATGACCTTTATAATTGCCATTTCCACGTTTCAGATGGTATCACGTTGATAAATAACTCCTAGGAAAAAAAAGTATTCTCTCTCTCTCTCTTAAATAATCATTTTTACAACTTTTAAAACCTTCAAAAAGTCACGTTTGTGAGGTTGTTTCTTACAACAAAACAAAACAAACCCCAAAGAGAGCCCTTCAGATACAAGACAGTTTCAGACAAAAATTCTGCTTAAACCACAGAAATATCAGAAAATTCTGTGCTGAAAAGCTGGAATCAGTTTCTTGGAATTACAAATCTCTGCGTAGTCCCATCACTCCTTGCTTTCAGCAGGAGAAAAGAATTTGGCCAGTGATTTAAAAAATGAGAATCTCTTTCCTCCTACAAGTCTGAGGCTGCAGCAAAAGGCAGAGTTAAAGTGGCAGTGAATCTCCTAAAACTTTGTGTCAGAGCCACAAGTGCTTCCAAAAAAGTTTCTGTATTTTCTCTCTACCACCCCTTAAAAAAGGCTGATCCCATTTTCCCTGTTTCCAGTATCAGAAAAATCAGTTAAATTAATAATTAAGAGACTTATGATTTAATATTAACATGAAATTTCACTTTGATTGGATTATATTTATTTATCTTCCACTGCAAAAGTCTGAATAATGAGTATTACTGGTGTTTGTCACAACTGAGTGGGAATTTTTTTAGTACAATCTACTTTAATTGACTGTAATAAATTAAATAGAACAAATAATATAAGGAGATTTGGGTGGGACAATTTCAAAGTTTTATTCTCTGTTGAGCTGAGCCTCATTTTGAGTGCAGGGCTTTAACACTGAACACATGAAAATTTTTAAAAATGAGAAAAGTTATATCAAATTATCAATAAAATTCTAAGCATTTTTCCAATGCTGAGGACTAAGCAGGTGCATGAGAAAAAAATACACAATATTTTCCACATTCTGAACTTTCTCCAAGATTTAAAAAATGTATGAAAAGAAATATAGGTTGAGAAAGGAATAAAAAGGGAAATTTTGCAGTTTTCTTGCTATTATTCCATATTTGCTCTTAAAAACACTCTGGCAGCAAATTCAAAACTTCTCTAAGTAACTTCTACCACTCCAGGTCTCTGAGGGAATACTGAAACCCACAACCTCTGATTCCAGAACTGCTCTTCTAAAAGTTAGAAAGCACAAATTAATCCAGGTCTCAAACATCACCATATTTGATTTCCCCTCTTCATTAAAAAAGCTTATTTTCTGGAAGAATTACCCTCCTACTTCTGCCCCGTGTTTCCTACTCTAAATACATTGAATTATAAAAACCCGTAAAGATGCAGCTGAACCCGAAATTCCTTGGGCTCCCTGACTCCTAAACCCATTTTTTGCCTTTCCTTTCCCCTTGCCCAGCGTGGCACTCACCCTTTTCAGTATTTACTGAAAATAAATACTGTGGGATCCCCATCATTTCTCCAATTTAGGAAGGTTAATTTAAATTGTAACCTTGCCCTCCAAATTATTTGCAGGCCCTCTCCAGGTCACTGTCATGCACAGATTTGGGAAGTTTGCTTTTTCCTTCCATCCTTTCAAGGTTAAAAGTGTGAAAGAAGCGAGTCCAGAGAAACTCCCTCAGGCTCTACATAGAAGTAAATGTGGAAATTTAGAGAAAGTCATTCCAAATGAATGGTTTGGGTTTATTTTATAACATGCAAGCGTATAGTGCTAAAAATACCAAGTGAAATAGCAAAATGGGTTTGTTTCAGAAGTGTTTTAAGCGTTGCTATTTCAATTTCTTTTCCTTAAAAAGTGATCTTTGAGGAAAAATATCAGTATAGTTAGGCTTTATAATATTTTAACTTTGAAAGATAAACTTCACTATCAAAAAGAGAGATGTGGCAACTCTTTATCCCACAACTATTTTGATAAAAACCCAAGTAAAAATTAAGAATTTTGATAAATTCAGAGTTTGAGGTCAGCTTGGTTTACCCTTTGCCCCAAAAGAAAACTGCATCTAACTGTTCACCAGAACGCTATAACATTCATGAAAAGGCAAATATTCATATAAAAATAGTGCTGATCTGGATATTAAAACTTCATTTTTGAAATCTGGATTTTTAGGCATCTAGAATGAGGAAAACAAGGATTTTTTTCTAGGCTTCAAGGGGGAACTCAGGATGAGGCTGAGTTCATGAGGGTGACAACCTCAGGACATTTCTGGTGCCACTTGCAGCAGAATTCCAACAACAAAAGTCTGACAGATGTGTTGGGGAGAGGGTCAAACAGAGCAGTTTGGGTAACACGGATTAATTAAGCTACACTGAAAATGGGAACTTTCTCCTCTCAGGGTCAGCCCTCCTGCCCTGTGCCTGCTCTGGTCTGCTCATGTTTCCATGGGTAAAAAATATAATTGCGAATTCCCTTTGTGTCTCTCAAAGTATATTCACTTTGCAATCCCTCAGGGAAAATAAAGATGCACAATTTCAAACCTGCTGTGAGAAATTAACCCTTTAAGATGGTGTGGAACTGAAAGTGGTTTTCTGACAGGGTAAAAAAGGTGGCAGACTAATATTAACTGTTTTTCCATAAAATCCAAATTACATCCCAAATGGAGAGAAATTATTGCACCTTCATTTACCCTGCACGCTGCACTCACAGCAAACTCAGGGCAGCTTTAAACCTAACTTGAGGCTGTGCATTCTCTGGACATTTTTCTGGTGTTATTAGGATCAATCTCTCCCAACACAAAATAGTCAAAATATTTACTCACACATGCGCCACTGAATTGATTAAAATAAAAAACAAGAGCAGCACTTGTTAAATAGATCTCAAATATGATACAACTGTCTGAGCAACTGGTATTGTCCAGTCCCCAGTTCCTACAGGATGGCAAACAATATGTGCATCTATTTCTAATGCAGCAACTGAACATATGTCTGTCAGAGAAAGATGGAAATAGAATGAGGCTAAGATAATTTAAATAAACAGCTGTCACTTTATGCAAGATTGCCTCTGGTGAGCTTTGATTTGTGTGTGCACAAAAGAGGAGAAGCACAACTCTAGAACTGAACAAAATTACAAAAGGGAGACTTTTTCAGCAGGAAGGTCATCGTGTTTGTCTCCCAGTTTTGTGTAATCCCCAGACAACAACAAGTCACAAAAGAAAAACTTATTCATCTGTGTTATTTGCTCCTTCGTTATCCTGCTGCCTGTCAAAGGCTTCACTGCATTGCCCAAGGCCTGCAAAGATTCCTGCAGAATGTGCCTGGGAACTGTTTGAGCTTTCAAGAGAGCAAAGAAAGGTTTAAAACCATCCTTTTTTCAAGGAAAAACAAAGCCAGACCTTTCTTGAGGGAACACATTTGCACTCCTGCATTTACATTTTGGAATGTACATATCATTGTATAACAGATACGAATTAAACTCACTTTTTTGTTTGATGCAAAATGAAAAAAATTCCTTATTGGACTCACACTGCTAAATAAACATTAGATTCCCATAAAATAAACTTCAATATTCTGCTGCTATCAAGCCCTAACTTTTAAAGTACCCGTGTGTTGGAAAATTTCAGCAAACTTCTTCCATTGAAAATACATTAATTTCTTTCCCAGATATGAAACAGACAATTTTGCTACTTTAAGACAAGAAGTAAGCCTATGCATTAAAGTTTTAAATTTTTAGTAATATGACCTTTTTGAATTCTCTATTTTAACAGGGTACCTTTCTCTAAAGCAATTCAGTGCTTCTCCACAGGTGAATTTAGTTTTGAAACTGTTAAAACAGGTACAAATTAAACTCCCTTTTTTGTTCTTATTGAAGGATTCAGCTGAAAAATGGGGCTCAAAACCCCATAAAGATGGAAAATTTCCATGCTAATATTGTGTTTTCTTTGAAGCTCAGTTTGCCAGAATGAATAAACACAGTGAAACCCCAAGATTTCAAACCCTTTAAGGTCTCAAAGCACAGTGGAGATCCTCGTGATTTAAGCATGCACACAAGCCTTGATGTGAACAGAAATGTCAGAGCCTGGAAAATGAGTATCAATAATGTAAAAAGGAGGCAAGAGACAAACCCATAGGGAAGCACCACACAGGGATTCTCTCCACTTTGGAATGGAGATGAGAAAAATGAGAAAAATTCCAAACTGTCTGACTTTGAAATTTTTCCCTGGATCAAAACTCTCTAAGCAACATCTTCCTTTGGATTTCTGTGAGGCAGAAGCTCCTCTTTAGGAGACACTTGTGCTCATGAGTTCTCATTCCCTGTTTTTCCTTAACTGATGCTGAGCAATGGCAGGATGAAACATCATAAAACCTCTGGAAATGTTCATAAACCCCCTGCTCTATTGAGTAAAACAGAATTCCAGCATAGCAACACGTGCTTAAGGAACAGTTTGAAACTGAAAAGTGTCAGGAGCATTTTTTTTATCACCAAGAAAACATAGAATAAAGAGGAGAGAAAATGGAAGAAGAGGTTTATCAACGATAGCTTTTAGTGCCAGCTTTAGTTATCAATATTTACCCAAGTTTTATGAGGAGAACCCACTACTATTAGAGCTGTGATATCCCAAAATTCCCACTTTCCCCAGGAAGTTATAAATATTGACAGCTTTACGACTTTTCAGTTTGGAGAATGTTAAAATCAAGATAATTCACACCAATGCTGCTTCCAAACCAGTAAAATACTGCTGCTGATAAATCAGACTTCTGAAAGACAAGGCTGAGCTTCAGATTCTGCAGAGATTTTTTTGTTGGGAACCAAGGAAAGCAATCAAAAATCGATTTGTTCACCTTATTGGATATTGAGTCATAGATTTGCTCCTCATGAGCCTGACCTCCATACCCTTCCCTATCTTTGTTGCCCTTCTCAAAGTGAGGGAATTCTTCAATTCACCTGAAATTAGGTGAATTCACCCATTCCTCTGAAACACGACTGAGCAGTGAGTTTTTTGTTTATGGAAGTTACCTCAAAGAACTTAAATATGTTTGTTTTGCCATTTCCATTGCAATTTCTTTATTTTATCACCCACATTTCTAAAATAGTCATAAAATAAGCATAAAGAAATCAAACAAACAGAAATAAAGTACCAATTCCTGACCTTAATTATCAACAATTTAATTAGTTTTCCAGCAAAAATCACCTTGTTGATGGAAAACCAAAAGAATTCCTTATTGGACTCACACTGCTAAATAAACATTAGATTCCCATAAAATAAACTTCAATATTCTGATGCTATCAAGCCCTAACTTTTAAAGTACCCGTGTGTTGGAAAATTTCAGCAAACTTCTTCCATTGAAAATACATTAATTTCTTTCCCAGACACAAAATAGACAATTTTGCTACTTTAATAAAAGAAGTAAACCTATGCATTAAAGTTTTAAATTTTTAGTAACATGACCTTTTTGAATTCTCTCTTTTAACAGGGTTTGTACCTTTCTCTAAAGCAATTCAGTGCTTCTCCACAGGTGAATTTAGTTTCGAAACTGTTAAAATTTTAATGGGCTCCAGTCTTCAGAGAAACAAAAGGTGCTGTGTTTAGGGTTTTCTGATAATAAAACTACTAGGTGGATGAAAGGAAAATATAAAAGCATTTACACTCAGTTTTCAAATTCAATTGAGAAACAATTTCTTTCAGCGGCTTCACGAAAGAAGGACATGAGTTAGATTTAAACATAAACAGGAATTAATGTAGGATTTTTATTAAAGGCAGGTGCAGCTTTACTATTAAAAACAGAGTGTGCAATTCCATTTCAGGAATTGAAATGGACACCTAATGGTATAAAATTTATCCTAATATGGAGCACATAAAGAAAAAAGAAAGTTTTCATCCCAGTTGTCTTTCTCTTACACATCTTGGTTTCAAAAGGGCCTCTGCTCTGAGCAAACAAATCTGCTCATCCAGGGACTTGATGCAAAGTGTTGGGACCAGAATTCAGCCACGCCCTGGGAGAGGTGAATCTCCTGTAAATTGGTTGGGAATATCCTGCAAAGAGAAGCACCCTGGGCAGGAGGGGCTGGACACTCCAGCTGCAAATTCATGACCTTGCTGGTGATCACAGATGGGAAATTTCCAGTCCGAGGTATCTAAAAGTGTTCGGGTGAACATATCTTTGCAATAACTCCTAAATGTCTTGTCTTTGCTTCCTCCTAATATAAAGCAAACCTGGGGCTCCATGTCCTGTGCACCTTAAAAACTGCTCTTCCTCAAACTGTTCAAAACAAAAAACGCATGTAAAGGTTTTTTCTTTATTGTTTCTTTTTTTTTTTTAACTGAATATGGGCTGATTTTTATAGGTAACCTTGTTATTTGATATCATTACTCGTGTTTATAGAAATAGACTATTGCTTATGAATTTCTTGAAGGCCCATATAGGAATTTCTCCACTTTTCCCAAGAACATGAAGACAAACAACAAAACTATGATGACTTTCTGACAGTTTGACAGCTATTCCTTGTCACTGCGCTCCTGGAAGCAGAGAAACGGCCATCTACTGGAAATCCAGTTGTTTATTCTTGACTTGGACAGATAAATGAATTCTAGTGCTGCATTTTGTAATAATTAAATAATCCTCGTTAGAGCAGCAATCCTCTCACCTTAAGGTTCAGGCTGAAAAGTTAAAGTAACCCGGGCTGGTTTGTGATTTTTAACTTCATTTTGAATGAAGTCTATAACGAACTATCAGTCAAACCCAACATCAAAGGAGATTGCCCAAGAGCAGACACTCTGACAGCCCAGTTGTACAATTACCAACGTCTTTAGAAACTCCTGCAAATCTGTAATAAAGATCAATGGCTTACAGCATCATTTGGCATGGAAAGCACAGAACTCTGATTGCATTGTGTTTGTAAACACGTTTTTAAGCTGTTGATAAGCTCTGTCAAGCAGAGGAAATTGAAGCGGCCATGGCAAAGATCCCTGAGATAGTTAGCACCAAAGAGAAAATGATGTGCCAACTTCTCCAGGCTCTCCTGCCATTTGTGACACATGCAGCAGCACAAAACCAGCTTAGGGGACTCCCTGAATGAGTCAGGGCAGACAGTGCCATTCGAAACAAAAATCCCAGAGGTGCCGAGGCTCGGAGCAGCAGGATGATCATAGATGTAGGGAAAAATACATATTTCTGAAAGCAAAAGTGGTTACCTTGTCACGAGGCCGCAGCAATAGGAGATGTCACTGTGGTCATTGAGTTTAGGGCCACGAGCACAAGTCATTAATTTTAATTTCCTGGCAGTACTTTGATTGGTACATAGAACCAAAAGGCTGCAGAAATCCCCAGGTGAGGCACATTTGAAATTACTGATCAGAGTGGATTCTGCTGCTGGTGACAAATGAACAACACTGGAAATATTTGGATTTTTCAGCAATGGGAGACATTTTCTTCTGGGCCCCAAGCCACAGCTATGGAGAGCATCGTGACTGATTAACCCCAGGCAGCAACTGCAGCACTCTACCATCATCTACACCGAAATTTTCCATGGAAAAAAAAAATCCAGAAAACCCTGGAAGTGCTGGATATTTCTCCCAGTGAAATGGAACAATAATGCTGCAAAGTTGACTTCAAAGTATCCCAATTCCGCCTATTTTGCATTTCATTTTGTGAATACTACAGAAATTCCTGTTTGCCTAATAATGTTTACAAATGGATTTATAGATAAGCTGAAAATAAAGTCTACAGAACAATTTATTAAAGGGAAAATAAGATAGCAGGGGTTTGATAACTTGGAAAATCATCATTCTTCGGAGGAATGCTGATCATCAATAAAATAATTGTTTCCATCAGTGATTTACAGAGGGAATCAGAGATACCATGAATTTTTCAAAACAAATAAACCACATTTGTTGAAGGTATGAGCCATATGAGCACACAAACAAAAACTTGAATATTTTTAAAATAGAATAATAACATTTTCAAGGCAACAGTGGCACAAATAGATAAGTCAATGGGATTTTGAGAATAGTTTTTGGGTTTTTTTGTCTGATAAGTGTATGTTTATTCCCACTAATGTTACATGAGAAATTGAAGTAAAGGGACAAATTACCAGCCAGCAAAGGAGCCTGGAAGAATTGTGTCTACATTCACAGTGTTTTATTAATTCTCCACATTCATTACTTCAGTATTATTAATCAACAATAATTCATTTCCTTGTCTGTGTCATAAAAATTTTAAAAATATTTTTTTAAATTAAGGGAAGGTAAACATTCTCCTTTCAAGGATGGAATTTTGACACAATCCCGGGATCCTGCTGACAGAAAAACCCCTAGGTGTTCCTTTCCCATATGCTGCCAGAAAAAAGTAGACCTTTATTTAGCCAAAAACTCTCTAAGCCTTCAAAAAAATTCTTTTTTTCACACAGAGTTAAATGAGGGAAGGAAATACAACCTCAGAGTGCACTCTGCCTCACATGGGGGAGTGCAGGGGGTGCCACAGGGCGAGGTTATTTTGGTCATCCAGGTGATTCCCCGACAAAGCCACGTTCTCCTGCCAGGAGCACAAGCCTGGCAGCAAGAGGAGCAGGAGCTCTGGGGTCCCCAGGATGTCACAGCAATGTGGGTGAGGCCGTTCCTTGCTCTGGCAGGAGCAGACAAACAGCAGCTGGTGCCGAGAGCTGCAGACGCCGATGTTTTGGGAAAAAGCGATAAATTAAACGCAACATTTCTCCTGTTCCTTCTCCTGGCCTGGGGACATCCTGGCCACAGGGTGGGCTTGCTGAGACAGAATCTGTTCTGTAGGGGGGTTGTGGGTTGGCTGCAAGTCCCATCCATTTAATTCTATGTTCCTGCAGCCTTCCTCCCAACGCTGTGATCGCCTCTGAAGTCCGCCCGTGGTGGGACTGCCCGCGGTGGAGCTGTCAGGATCAGAAGGGAATGCTAAATTAACTGCCTTTACAACTGATAGGAGCAGAAAGCTACCTGAAGCTCTGTTGCTTTTCACTAATTCCCCTAGATCTTAAGAAGCTCGTTCTTTGGCATAATTCTCACTCTGTTTGACAGTAGCTGACCCTGCAGCTATTCCACCTTTAGAATTCATCAATCAGATTCCTGTTCTTCACAATGGTTGCTAATCCTATCCCCTACTTATTTCCTATACTACCCAACCCTCCCCGAGTTCAAAAGCTTAGAGACAGGTCAGAAACCATCAGGTTCTCTAAGAGGTTGACTCATTCTTTGCATATCAAGAACCAACGCGGGGAAATGCTCCTCTTTCAGTGCAAGAAAAAACTCTAAATTCAGCATGCAAAATGAGATCCCTTCCATCAACTGTTCTGTGCAGACACACCAGGCTCCAGGCTCCCACGGCAGGTTCTGTGGCTAAAAATATAATATTTGCTTTGTAATCACTGATCCCAATCTGGAATCAGATTTTTAAATATCTGTATTTTAAGAAAACAAAATGTGCTCTGTCACAATTCGAGAGTTCTACCAGCTGTTGGTAACAGATTCTTGTGTTTTGGGAGCCATTTAGATTTGCTGTTCCAAAGCATTAAATACAAGAGATGCTTCAACATTGTCAATGCCTTAACAAGAGAAATCCTATCAAAAAGCATCTCCTACTTCTGCATTTTAAATTTCAAGATGGTCCCTACATGACAGGGTTAAATGTCAGGGTTCTGAAATTAATCCACATCTATGAATAATACCAAAGATTTAAACTTTTACTGATAAAATAAGCTTTTTGTTTGTTTTACTGCATTCAACTGAAACCAAATTTGTACACAGAGAATGAAATGATTCATCAAAAGAAAATCCAGTTTTTCCCACCAGCAAGTAATTTATGTTCTTCAATTGAATAATTTTAACATTGTGCAGCTCTTCTTCTCTGGTTATGGACAAAGGGACTTGTGACACTGCAAAGATTCTTCAGTGTCTGTGCTCTCACAGTGCCATGGAAGACTCCACTCTCCCTAAGTGCTCTGTATTCCATTGTTTCTTCTGTTCCTTTCCAGTGTTTTAAATTCTGCATTTGATCTTAATTGGCAACACAGGTTAAGGCCGTGGGAGAAGAAGGGAAATGTATAATTATGTTAGGAAAGGAAAGGAAAATACAACTGAGGGAGATATGACCAGATATAATTTCTTGCTAATCCTGGCCAAATTGAGGTATTTTAGGAGAGGGGAAAACAACTGCAGAACAAAATTATATCCATGATATCACTTCTAACTAATCAAATAGAGCAAATGACCTGGGATTCCAATTAACACATCTATGCAATTTATCTATCTGATGAGTCTATTTAGGCATACAGGGAGTTTAACAAGATTTCAGTGTGTGGGAAATGAAAACTCAATACACAGATTTTTTTTTTCAGCAAAAATTTTCCCTTTCTCCCCTCTAATTTTAACTGATTAGTCAATCACAATCCAGATTTTTGATTGTTTTTACACAATACAGTTGATTAGCATTTTCCAGAAACCGTCTCATTCCCCAGCAACACCTTCCTTTTATATATAGCCATAAATGATTTCTGTGGTCATTACTGTCTGTGCTGGTTTGGGCTAGAGTTTACTCCCTTCCCAGGAGCTGGTGTGGGGCTGAGATTGGGATTGGTGCTGGGAACAATGTTGATAACTCAGGGATGTTTTCATTGTCATGGACAGTGACTCTTAGGCATTAAATCCATTCCTGCATCACATCCCTGGTTTTAGTTCCATCCAAACCCCTCAGCTGTGGGATTCAGAGTGCTTTGCAACTCGAGTGACAGCCCAGGTAAGTGGGAAGAACCAGGAGGGTCCCTCAGAAGGACCCTGTTAATCCCTCTGAGCAGCTGCTTAGTCCATGAGACCTGGATTTAGCAGGGAATGCAGGAGAACTCAGCTGGCATTTCCTTCCTGCTCTCACCCCTGGATCCAGCCCTCCCACACGCACCCCAAGGTGCATTCCAGGCAGGATGCAGATGTTCTCCAGCAAGGGAGCTCTGGGCAGAAGGAGCCGAGGGTCAGCATTGCTGAGGTACGAACACAGTGAAAGAGAAACATCGATTTCCTGACTGAATGTGCATTTTATTTTGCACAGATTTGCACATTGCAGGCGTTACTTTGATGCTGAGTGACCCCCAGACTTCTCACCAAGCCTCTCTTTACACCTCAGTTCCCCCAAGAGACGATCCCGACCGGGAGCTCCGAGGTGATGTCAGGCATTGTTTTCACTGCCAGTGACAAATGCTGGATTTGTATCTGCTGAATTTGAAGTGGCTGCACTGGAAGAGGACATAAAAATGCACAGGAGTACCCAGTGCATGCCAAAGTGCAGCTTCCCAGGCAAGCTCCTGTCTCTCAGGGAGCTGTCAGACTCACGTGCAATAAACCACAATTGTGCTCAAAGCTGATGCTAATGTGGCTCAGTGGGAAATGAGTTTTAAATGTCATATTTTCAAGCCCTTCTCTAAACTCTCTTTCCTAGAGAATACTTCAAGGGAGCTGGCATTCTAATGAATTCCTTAGGCCTGATTTTCAGAGCTATTAAGTGCACCTCTGATCACAAGTGCAATAGGAGACACTGACAGATATTCAGGCTTAGCCTATCTAGATAGACAGCTTGTATAAATACTCTATTTAAAATATTCCCACCCAAGTGGTAAGGAAGCAAGACAAATCAGCCTGAATTAGGATGAAGATGGCAGGGTGACAACACAACTTCTTATCTACTTTGAGCTCGATTCTCCAAAATTATATGAAAAAAAAAAATCTTCTTTGTGCATCCAACACATAGTATCAATAGATAATAACAGATAAAACAATGAGTTTTGGTTATAATGGAGACATTTTACAACTTACATAGTATATCTTTTCCAGTGTTCTGATTTTTGGTTGAATATAAATTTTCTCCTGGACTTTGTAGAACCTGTCTCCTGCTGTACTAGAACAAACAGGGAATTTAGAATAATTTGATCATTTCTGACACAACCTTCCTGGTATTGCCCAGAAAACATGCACACAAATTTAAAATCTCTTTGGCACAAAGCAATATTCCTTATGGGCTCACCACCTGTTTATTGATGCCCAACCAGTCCCTGGGCAGCAATTGGCCTTTCCCAGCCAACTCCCCCCAGTTTCTGCACTGGCCACAACATTCCATGGCCTGGAATATCCCTTTGGCCAGGCTCCCTGTGGGTTCCTCGTGTTCCTGCTCACAGGAAGAGCATGGCAAACTGAAAAGCTGTGACTGCAAAGCTAAAACCACCCAGCAACACCTAAAACATCAGTGCCCTGAGGTGTTATTCCCATTCTAAATCCAAAATACAACACAGTAAGAGGTGCTAGGAAGAGAATTAACTCCCTCCCAGCTGCAGCCAGGCCAACCTGTGTCTCTCACTATAAAATATTACATCCTTTTCCCTCAAAGGTTACTCCTCTTCCTCTCCTCTCGTCCTTCTGGCAGCTGCAGCAGAGGAAAGTTTTGTGCAAAGAAAAACACCTGGTGCTTTGCCCTGGGAAAGGAGGCAACACATCAGCCTGGGATGGAAAAAGAGGGGGCTCCACAGCAGAGGAGCAGCAACTGAGAGCCCCCAGCCCCAAGTGCTCTGATTTCCCTTTAAGTGGAGTTTGATGGAACAGAAATCCTGCTCAGAGCTGCTCATCACAGCTGGAGAGAACAATTAAACATGAGCCTCCTAGATGTTTAGTCAACAGGGAGCTGTCTGTCTAACACGGCTCCAGCTGAAAAATATGAGATCTCAGAGCCCTAAATACAAATCTATTCAGGATTTGGGGCATCAGGACAGCCTGACATTTCATGAAGACAGAGCCTATACAAGTTCATTATTTAAATGAAGACCTGGACGTGTAAAGGCAATAACTGACTTATTTGGAGGTCTAAAAGTTATCTAAATAGGAGAGATACAGGTGTGAGTGTGTGTCCCATCCCTCCCCAACCCCACAGTATCTCCTAAAGAAAAACAAGAGATAAAACCAGGGAGACAATGACAATTAGCCTCTAATTAAAGAATAAGCAAAAGGCCAGGCTGCAAAGCAAGTTATTCTGAGAAGGATATTCCCAGTTGTTCCTCAGTCTAAATAAGACTGTTTTCTCCTCAAATGTCACAGCATATTAAGTGCCAAGAGAGAATTATTTCAGCATATGATGAACAAAACAACACAACCCCGAGGAGCAAAGTCACAAAGCTGTCCACGAATTGAATTGCAGCTCAAATTCGAGATAATTAGGAGTCAAGATTCCTACAGGATGAATCCTGCTGCAGAGGCAAACCCCCGTGACATTTAACACCTTTCTCATCTGTTTTGATGTACCCAAACTATTGGCCAATGAAGGTCAAGCAACTTTTCCAAGTAACCCCAGCAATGTAAGAGATCTGGGCATCTCCAAAACATCTCAGTCCAGCTTTGCAGGATGAGGATTTCTCTCTGAGCACAGGGGAAGGCAGGAAGGCCAGGGGAGAATCAACACTGCTGGTGCTGCTCGTCCTTTGTTTCTCTTTTCATGACTGAAACCATGCCCAGGTCTTGCTCTGACAACACTCAGCTGATTTTGTCTCCACAGCCTTTCTTTGATCCTGTTCTTCAAGGTGTCCATGACAGCAAAACCTCAGCTCCTGGCAAGCCCTGCTGGGCCCTTCTGTACCTGCACCAGGGCTTCAAACTGCAGCTCCAATCCCACCCAGCAGCTCTGCAGAGTGATGGCCTCAGAGTCATTCCTGCATGGTTTGAGCTTTAGCATCCTGATGTTCAATATTCACATTATTGCTGCACGGGAGCTTATGAAAACTATCAGTTATAATACTTAACTTGTGTGCGAGAAGAAATTAAAATTGCCTTTAGGAGGAATGAATGGGCCATAGAACTACTAAATGCCTGACTAGAACATTTCTTACATGTTTATTGATCTAAGGCCAGCAAACTACAATTCACTTGACTTGTCGAGCTTTATTTATTTATTTAATAACATGTTTGTGTCACAATTATTTCCAAAATGTATTTTCAGACTTGCTAATCTCTTCACGAACGTGATTAATCAGGACATGGTTACGTTCTCAAGTAGTCCAAGCAACAGATAAAGTATATTTTAAATGACAAATTAGGAATAAAAGTCCTCTCTTGAAATGTACCAAAACAGACCACCAGCACATTTGTTTCTCTCACTGATCATTAATTCAGACTAAATTCAAGTATGGATGCTAATTAAAATTTTGTCGGTCTTCACTGCCTTCTGGCAGAAAAACCACAGAGCCAATGGTTGCACTGAACTGATTTCACTGACAAATGTTTGGCATCACAGTCTGTTGCAACTTCAGATTCAGTGAAAAACTAACAGTAACAGTGATCAATTCTGAAATATGCACAAACACTTAATTTTGCAAAGCATCTGTTACACACTGCCTCTTCAAACACTAAATATTTCAATGCTTGTTGTTCTTCTGCTGAGAAAGTCCAAATATTCAAAATCCTGCCTAACAACCAGAGAAATATTGAAGACAGACGTGAAAATTATTCTGCTAGTTTGTCCTTGAAGCTAAAAATACCAAAATTCTGTTATCTTTTACTAGAGTTTCTTTTACTTTTACAGATATCTTTCACTGGAGTATCTATGGTAAAAGAGTGGGAATTATTGGATATTATTTGTATACAAAGAGGAAATTATGAAGCTGATTAATTGCATCCTCATTTCACTGTTTCAGATCTGCACTGCCAGAAGTCTGACGGAGGCAATATGGTGATTTTTGACAGAAAATGAACAGAGGAGATTTTACTGGCAGGGTAAAAAATGGGATGACCCCTGGCACGAGCCAAGGCCAGCGGAGTGGCCACCACTCTGCCGTTTCAGTGCCTGGCACAGGAGGCACTGAGCCCGAGGGGAATCCCAGGGGATTCAGCACAGGAGGCTAAGCTTCCTCTCCCAAGTGAAGCCACAGCAATTTTGGAGTTCTGAGAAGGCATCAGGCGTGTCTCTCACATCACTTTAAACGTGCTTTGTTGGAGATAACACAGGGAAGTCTCCCGGGGCTGTGTAGTCTCCTGTGTGATTATTATTCAGCAGCAAATCCTCGCCTGGATCCTGCTGTGCTCTGTTCTAAATCAGTACAAGTATCTGCTATCTGACACCTCCTGCAAACTGACTGCATCTTAGGGGACAGTCTTCGCTGTAAATTATTTATTCTGGCTTACACCGCCTGCTTTTCTTTGCTCAGAAAGAGCTGGAATGGCCAGGCCCTCGTGGTTTGTTGCTTGACTGGATTTAAGATTATTTCAGTCTCTTGGCTTTGTATCTATTATCTCTTTCTGTACTCAGAAGATATTTTAAAGGAAAAAAATCAAAAAGAGGTTTTTAAATTTTAAAGAAAGTATTTCCTTTATGTGTTAATAACACCTTAGTAAGATTATGTTTTTCCATGCCAAAGTTTCACCTTATTCAAAAGAATAGACAAGTTTTAAAGAGTACTAAAAAATAATTAATGTCTAGATTATTTTTTTCCATTCCTGCTTACATTGATTAGATCCCAGAGTACCGTGGTCTGTCACGAACTAACTCAGAAGTGAAAGAAACAATTCTGTTCTTACGAAACTTACAATTGTACATGTTCTCTGTGGCCAATCATTATAAAAACTCTTTATTTCTGGAAGCAGCTTCTGGTTTGTGCGGGGGGTTTTTTGTTTGTTTGTTTGCGTTTTTAATTGTTTGTTTGTTTGTCTTTTGTCTTTGTTTTGTTTTTTAGGGGGATGGGGATTTGTTTGGTTGGGGTTTTTTGGGGTTTTTTTTGTTGTTGCAGTTTTCTGGAGGGGTTTTTTTTTGTTTGGATTTTTTTTTTAATTTTGGGTTTTTGTTTGTTTGGGGTGTTTTGTTTGTCTGTTTTTGTTGTTTTGTTGAGGTTTTTTTAGTTAAGTTTTGAGACAGCCAAATAGCTGGAAAGACTTAAGTGAAGAACTGAGGTCACTGCTGAATCTTCGTCTCCGTTTCAAGGCCACGTTATCCTGGTGCTTGGTCTGGAGTTTGATTCCAACCTCCTTGGCCCTCAGCCTTTCCTCCAGTCCCTTCCTCATCTCCACTCCAGGATCTCCCTGTCCCAGAGCACCCAGAGATGGACACAGCACCCAGGATCTCCTTCATTCCCTGCTGCCAATCCTCTCCCTAAGTCTGACCCCATCGGGCCGAAAAACCCCAAATAACCTCCTCCCCAGCAGGCATTCTGACAAGTCAGCACAACAGTCCATAAACATGTTCCATATTAATAAAACAAATTCCAATTTTCAGCGAAACGACATGGCTCACATTGCTGCGAGACAGCCCTCACAGAGGCAATAATAAATCACAAATGCCCTTAACAGGATAATGCTACCATGGATGTGGAAAGAAAGCAGCGTCTGTAGCCCGCAGATTAAAAGAGGCAGCATGTTTAATATGAAACAATGCAGTGTAATGCCAACACGAGAGGAGAAGATTACAAATTTCTCCAATTAGTCACACAGGCAAAGCGTGAATGTGAAATACTCGCTATCAGCACTCTGAGATATCGGGCACATCAGAAAATGGGTCAAAATAAAGTGTATCAGGAGTGTATCAAACAAATGGCAGTCATGTGAACAGAATGTTTTGGGGGTTTTTTTGTTTTAATATACCATCAAGATCTTGAATTCTGGCTGTATTTATCAAGCATCTTCAGTATTTGCTACATTCTTTTAAGGATTAGGCTGTGATGAGCCCAGTTCTTCCAAGACATCTAAAAGGCTGGCCCCCATTCCTCTTTTTGTTTGGCGGTGGGGAAAGAATAAGATAAAACATCTCATAAACCATCTAGATAAAAAGGACTCCTCGGGAGAACAATATTTTTATTTAACTGTAAGACTCTGGCAACTAAAACAAAAAGATTAAATCTCTCTCTCTCTATCTATTTCACAATCTGAGAATCATCTTACCTAACAAAACACTCTTTATCCAATCTGATCCATCTTCATTTCTCTTGGGTTTCTCCTGTGGCCATAATCACTCAGTGGCCAAGTGTAGGAAGTTCCAAGGGTAAAAAATGTTTGATTTAAGGAACACACTGATTGGGAGCAGATTTTTGATCCATTTGATTCACAATCTTGTGATTAAAATATTTTCATTCTTAACAAAAATGTTCACTTGCATAAACCTAAAGAAGAAAATCAAACCCACACTTTCAAAGACTGAAGTACCATTCCATGAAAGCAAAGCCAGTGAGTTTCTGCCAATTAAAGCATCTTTCAATTTGTCCTGATCTTGCACTGAAGAGCTCAGGACCAATATTCGAAATGCAAAGTGCGTGCAAGGGAGTGATTCTGACTGCAAACAACACCTCTGCAAGGGAACCTTCAGCCCACGCCATCTATTCTCCACTGAAAACTAAATCATCAGTAATTTTTGGAAATAGGCACCAGCAGCTTGAACCCCAGCTGGTGCTTTTAGTGACAATTGATAATTATAAACCTTTGCCTTTCCATCAGAAGGGCTTGGAGGACTTTGCTGCACCAACAGAGCAGCACCTGCCTGCTCAAGGGGCAGCTTTGGCACTCCTGGCACCAAGAATTCAGCAATTTTTCACCCTCACTCTTCTCAGCAGGTGCTGCTAATGAAAATGATAACCAAGAGACCTATGGAAAGTTAAAATGAGCAACCAGGATAACAGTAAAAATTTCAGTATTCAAGCTGTGTGAGACAATTTTGTTTCAATTCATTTGCAGATTATTTTAGAATTTTAAAAATAAATAAAAAAATAAGTCTGTGGCTTAAAATTCATTGTGTACCAGAAGTTTCAGCAGTGATCTTATGACACAGCTATGCAACAGGAGAGGTCACAATTAATGTTTTTAATTTTACCTTAAAACTATCAACATTTATACCAGACTGTCTTGGTACTCAAGCTTCAAAACATTGTGGTTTTTAAAATCTTTTTTTTCTTACATTTTCATTTAAGTCAATCCAAGGTAACAAACATTACACACAGATCTTTAAAAATGAACTTTCTTTCAGTCCAAGACACTGAATTTTAATGCAAGCCATTTTTGTCTACCATAGAATCAATCCTAATTTATATTATCTTGCCCTTCTTCAGTTTAACAAATCATTTTCCACCCATAACCTTGAGATGTATTTCAGAAGATCAGATAAATAATATCTCTACATTTGCTTAAAAATGTACTTTTCTTATCCAAGAAATGTAACATCAACTGGACACATTAACTTTGTAAACCCATCAATTTGTGCTTTCCCTCATTTATGCATTTGCATTATGAATTGCCATCTTCCAGTTGTCAGTCCTAGAATTTGATATGGGATTGACAATTTCACAGGTTACATCTCTTTGGATTTAGGAGATACTTAGAATTTCATGTGATAAATTTTCCCAGTCCCTGAGCAATGGTTCAGCATTTCAGGTGTTGGTATTTTTCTCTCTCATACCAAGTTTGTCCAGTATTCAAAATCCCTTGCAGTTCTGAAAATTGGAATTTTTCCTGTTTAATATTTTTCCATGTAGCACTGGGTTGTTTTTTTTTTCCAAATATCTCCCAGCCAGGCTGATAATTAGCATCCATCAAATGCATTGCTGGCTACTACCAAAAACAGGGTGCCTGTCAACATGCTAGAGGCAACAGTTGTTGACAGAAATTAAGTAGCTGTTTTAATCTTTGTGATATCTTCCATATTTCAAGAGCTCCAGCCCAGTGGAGTTTTTAGCTGCCCTTTTCCAATCTTACCCCACCCACTCTGATTCCTATTTATGCCTGATTATAGAGATGCTTCGTACTCAGCCCTGATCTAAAGCCCTTAAAAGAAATTCCCCTTATTTAGTCAATTTTTTCTGATTAATTTGAAATATCACAATGTGTTTAGAAATGTCTGGGAAGAAAAACTATTTATTGATGCTGTCCCTAATAATGCACTGAAGTGCTGCATTTTTGTCTTTGGTTCTGTCAAAAAATTTATTTTTCTAAAATATTCTAGAGCCTCAGAGCTACAGGTGCATAAAAGGCAGACACCACTCTCAATTCCCAGGCACCTTGCCCTGGAATTCTGCAGTTACAGGACTCACACAAAACATGATTCACTCTGAGCTCCCGGAAGAAAATGGAAGTAACTTGAGGCAGATCAGAATTAGTGATTCTCTGAAGAATTTTCTCTACTCCCTCCTTTGAGAAAAGGTTTATTTTAGTAAAGGCTGAAGCTCCCTCGAAGGAATAAGAGCAGCTTTTCCCTCTAAAGGAGCTCATCCCGCAGCTACGCAGTAACACAAATCCATCCTGACTGCTAGGAATTGCTTCTCAGCATTGATTCACTGGCTGCTGACCGCTTCATAAAGAATTCTGCAGCCCAAGTTGGGAGCAAAAGGGTTCCTAACTGAAGATTAACATTGACATGCATTTCTGCCATAATAAGAAATCCAGGGGAACACTCTTAGGGTGTTTTAAATGATCACTTCATTATCCAAATTTGCGTCTTCTGATATTTCCTCAGAAAGCGTTGCCGAGTGGCCCCCACGCTCCTGAAGAACTGTGTTTGTTCTTTCATTGAAGCGTTGCCATCAGAAAGCATCGTTTGTTCCCATCCATAATTCAGGGTTTCCTTCAGAAGAGGCAGGAGCTGACTGTTCAAATGCATTGAAACCCTCATAGCCTGCAGCACCTGCTGCGATGCATTATTGAGACCCAGCAGCGGCGCCGGTGCTTTTCTGGGAGCATCTGCATTCCCCTGCACTGGGGAGCTCCAAAAGGAAACATTTCCTGTGGACTTCCTTTTTCTTCTGCTTTCCCAAGATGGGTACTTGAAAAGAGTGA
This sequence comes from Petroica traversi, assembly GCA_025920805.1. Classification (NCBI taxonomy): domain Eukaryota; kingdom Metazoa; phylum Chordata; class Aves; order Passeriformes; family Petroicidae; genus Petroica; species Petroica traversi. Next base: position 3,068,243 of record JAHLSL010000024.1, on the reverse strand, counting down.
CCTCTGGAGCATCTTGAGGCAGCCTCCACAGTTTTTTATTAACATTATTATTATTATTTTTTCTATAACCCATTTCTCCTTCCCTCTGCAGGGGAATGGAGCAATTCCAAGGGAGTCAGAGGGCTGGCAGAGCTGTGCCCTCAGTTGGTGCACTCAGGGCCCTGGCAAAGCTCCACTAATTCCACGATTAATCAATACTTAGGGTAACATTTCAATCAGCCCTACCAGCCCCTCTGAGCTCAGCTCAGTTTGTTACAGCCTGGTGCTAAATTCCAAGGTTGCTAGTCCAGCCCATTTTAGGCCCATTCAGTAAAGAGTTGGACTTGATGATCCTTTTGTGTCCCTTCCAGCTCAGAATATTCTGTGATTCTGAGATACTCTGAGGTCTGGCCAAGTGTCTCCTGTTTTTTCACGTGGTCAATCAAATAAGCTTTATTTTGAGACAAAAAGGAATTTTCCTTCTGGCTAAATTAGAATAAGGCAGGGTTTTCCTCACAAGATAAAGCTCAGGTTTTGCAGTTTGAGAACCTCCTACCCTGTTCAAAAGCAGTTCAGGTTCCTGACAAAAGATGAAGTGCAGGGTTGGATCTCATCAAGACTTCATCCAAAGGAATTTTGCTGGCAACCTTCAGTCCTTTAGATCCCATCACTCATGACATCAACATCACAACAGAAATAGGCACGACTAGAAATGGAGAGGAATGAATCCACAATATGTAATTTATTGCTGCAATCTTTAGCTCCCAAGTGAGTTAATTTTAAAAAGCTGTCAGGTAATTATTTTGTGCTTGAGGTTTTTTTTCGTCTTGACTGGAACAATGAATCATTAAATAAGTGAGAGCTTGAAGACACCATGCTGAGGAGAACTGTCTAGCATCAGTAAGCAGAGAAAAATCTGATTCTGATAGCAGCCTCATCAGTTACTACATAATTTAAATAGAAGCTGGATAATCCTAAAGGCTTTTAGAATCTCATCTAAACAGTGCTATTACTCATTCTCAAAACATTTTATTGCGAGAAGACCGCTTTTTATGCTCTCAGATAAATTTAACAGGATCCCTGTAATTTTATTTTTATGTAAATATGTACATCCCATATATAATAAAATGGTTCACTGCTGAGCATTTAAAGCACAGGCTTTTGCAGTTCTTTTTACATAGAGCCCTCAAAAGAAACCTATACCAATGGACTACTTTTAATTTGGACAGATCCCCTCCCTCCTCTCCTGCTTCCTAATCAAGCAGTAATTACCATTTACAAAATTCATACTGTCTGACCTATCAGCTTTCTGATTAAGATCCATTCAATCATTTGACAAAGAAATCTAACTCTTTATTTTTCTCCCAAGCTTTCCATTTTTACAGAAAGGCACGACGTCTCAACCAGCAGAAATAATTCTGCTTCGTTTTCAGTGTGTACCACAAAGTTTGCAGTACAAAAGTTATAATACAGAATTTTGTGGCCTTAGGACATCCACAGCACAGAGTCTTGAGCTGAGTTCAGGGTAAAAAAACCTACTGAAAGTAGAGAGATCTCTAAATAAAGGTGAAGAGCTGTCTCCCAGTTCCTGGTGTACTCAGGAAATCCTCAATTGGTCATTTAATCCCTCCAGTTCCTGCCCTTCTGGTGCTGCCAGGCACAGCTGGTGCCAGCAATCTGGGCATGGCCACAAACCAGATGCTTGGAATAAATGAGCAGAAGATAACCTGTGAATGAAGCTTCCCTTCCAGAGCCAGGCTTGCACAAAATAAAAGCAATTTTGTAAAATTTCTCCATTTTCTAAACCCATTCTTGCTCAGAAATATCCACAGAACCGCCTCTGCATCTAATCATTATTATGTGTGCATTTCCTGCTTATTTCCATAAAACTGCTGATTACTTTCCGTTAATGAATGGAACCAGAAACAAATTTAAGGCAGAGAGTTCAGTAGTCTTCTAAAAGAGGGCAATATAAAATGAAGCAACCTCTCTATGTACATTAATCATTTATCTCAGGGCATTGTGCCACATGATTGGAAAATATTCATAATATCTAGGTTTTTTAGACACAGCAAGTATATCTTCATCCACAAGAAAATAATTCTGAAGAAAAATAAAGTATTTAAATTACCTTTCCCCCCCTCCCCCTTCATTATTCTACCTCCAAGCTCTCTCTTTTTTTTTTTTTTAATATAGTTAGAGTTGTATATGGTGTGCAATTTAAATCTGGTATTTAAATGTATTTACAGTATCAGTTTTCATTTATTTGTTTTTATGTTTAGGGAGTTATTTCATTAGCCTGTTTTCTTTCCATTTTCTAGTCAAACTGCAGCTTTTGCAAAACTCAATATTCCAACTGGAAAAAAATTACTCAAAGCAATGAGGAGCTTTGTTTAGGAGATGGGGATTTAAAACCCTTCTCTGGCCAACCCTGAGGAGTCCATCAACCCAGCACCCAACGGAAGCAAGTTTGGGGTTTTTTATTACATATTTATATGTATTACTAATCACTTCTAGGATAATTTTTAATTTCTGCAGGACTGTTTTAAAACTCCTTAGTTTGGTGGTCAGGTTCCAGCCCCACAGGGCTGAAATGATGTCATGAATAAGCTGTGAAAATGTTGGGAAGGGAAACGTGTGTCCCAGGGCCTTTTAAGTGGCTCTGGAAGGAAGAAAAGAGACAAGAAACCGAATTCCAGCCCTGAACTACAACTCTGTGATGTTCTACATGATCCAGAGTCATCCTGGGTTTGTCAGGGATGGTTTTTTGTGCAGTACAAATCACAGAAATCATTTGTGCTTGGCCATCCATGACTTCGAAAATATCAATTATTAAAATCAAGATTGCCAGAAAATCTTCCTTCCCTTCCAGTCTCTCCACTCTCTCATTCCTTCAGTGTAGAGAAATGTTTACTAATTCTTCAGCTCTTTTCACATCTGTTTTGCAGATGGGCTGACTGTAGTTTGAGGAGCTAAAGACACTTCAAAGCAAAGTATGTTTTTGGAAGAGTTTCTACACAAATTTTTAAAACCTAGAAAAAACCAAAGCTAAACAACAAAACCCCCCAAATATTTTCTGTGATAAAGACATCTGTGCCAGAACAACCTCTGCACAATCAAGCTCTGCAAACCTCTCCACTTTGCTGTCTCCAGGAGCAGCGAGGGCAGCACAAGAGAGCAATATCTGTATTTAATTCCAGACCCCTGCATAGCCCGAGGCTACACAGACATCAGGTAGTCCCCAGGTTCCTATTTATGTTTCCCTCAGGAGCTGACAACCATTAATAATTCATCACCTAAAATCGCATTTGGGTGTCACCGCGAGCGATGTCACCTTCAGGAGCTCGGCAGCGAGCGCCTTCCACCCCATGCTTGGCAAGGCCTCATTCTGTCTTGGTCTGCACCCGTGACGAGCTGTCAAACCCAATTTCCTGCCAGCTCCTCGTCAGAGCTGGGCTCGATGTCAGATATCAAACAACACCCTTGATGCCTCTCCCTCCGCCTCTCGCGGGCTGCGAGGCACGGGGTGACATTTGTGGGTTTGCCTCGAACAGAGAGAGCTGATCCTCCGACTGCTTCCCTAAACAATCAGTTTACAAACGCATCCCCAAGTGATCAGGTCCTAATCAAATCTGCAAACAGCATAAATTTCTGCTCTTTCTGCCCTTGAACTGCTTTGCAGAAACTTGGTGATCAGTGGCGGTTTTGTTGCGATTATTAGTTATTGAATGCGGTCGTTTTGCAAATAAATTCCTCTGTGCTTTTGAATTTAAATATAATTTAAATGGTGTATTCAGTGAAGCAGACTCCTACAATTGCCATCATTATTGCTGACAAAAAATGCATTTTAGTCTAGCAGTCTGACATATTTTCTAAAAAGTGAAAGTACACTTTATAAAATGCGCTTTCCCATGAATTATGCCAACATCCCTATAATATTCCAACTAATTCTATCATCTCTGAAGTATGACCAAGATATACCATTTAAAAAAATGCCCTCAGCCCTTCCTTATATTCAAGATGTCCCAGAGTTCATCTTAATCCTACAAAGAAAACCCCCCGTATCTGTGAAACACTATTTTCAGCCCTATAACGCTCAGACCTGCCAGTGGAAGTTCCCATTAAAAAATGGGTTTCACACAACTCACCTGAAAAACCCTGTGTCCATTGCCTTTAGATTTCTTCTTCCAGCTTCCAGGATATAAATTGTTCCTTTTTTATTTCTAAATTCATCTAAGCTTTTATAAGAATCTAGGAAAAGATACTAAAAAACCCCAACAAAACAGTAAACCACATTATTTTGTTCACTCCTCCATTAATGCTACTTAAGATTTGCTAAAGAAGTTACCAAAGCTATGGTTACACTAATATTAAGTGATTTTTAAAAATCAAATGAATGAACCACTTTCTACTACCATTTATTTCTGAAAAGTGCACAAAAATAATCAAGTAAAAAAGCTTTTCAAATTTCACATAATTAACTGAAGACTCCAGCTCCATAAATACATCTTCAGGAGGGGTCTTAGGAATGAAACAAGAGGAGAGACAGAGATCCCTAAAATTTATTGGAATTCTCAATTTCAGAGCCATTAAAGATTTATCCATTGAAGGTTTGATCACTTTGGCTCCCGCTGCTCCACGGACCTCGTGGTAACTCCAAAAAGGCAGCAGGGCACTCCTCCCTAACTGCAGCCACCCCGAGGTCACGCTGCACTTGCACAGAAGTTCCCAAAACCACCCCAAAAGCAGCAGGACAAAGAAAAGTTGTTTGGAGTAATGGAGCAGAGCAACGATGCCAGCACAGCTCTCCCTGCCGTGAGCAGCAGGAGAGCTCTGCCAGACGTGGGCTGAGACAGGAACTTTGTTCTGGCCCCATGACTCCTGTTCTTCTTCGGTTTGCAACTCCAGGTGAAACTGTTTTAAATAAGGAGGGGAAGGACAGAGCCATCCCTGACCCCATGACGCCTCTGTGTAGGGCTGATCCCTCAATGTGCAGTAAAACATCCAGCGACTAAAAAAAAAAAAAATATTATAAAAGTGCAAAAAGGAAAGAATGAGGAATGAATGGGTTTGGGTGACATAAAAGTACAAAAAGGAAAGAATGAGGAATGAACGGGTTTGGATGAAGATCTTTCCTGATTCTGCTGCCTGGAACAAAGGAGGCATCGCCAGAAACTTCACTCACAGAGGAGCCCTTTGTAGAACATTGCAGCACTGGAGCTGCCCAAACATCTCCACAGAGCTATGCAGGAGCAGATCTGACACGCAGAGCACTCCCAACTCCTGTTCCAGGGAAGCTGTGGCAATTCTCACCGGCTGAGAACTCAGCCCCCTGTAGAAGACTCCCAATGAATCACTTGTAATGCAGTGCAGATGCAGCAGATGTATCTCTGCAGGATTTCAGACCAGATTTTGGGTATAGAGAATTAGTTACATTTCATAGTGACATTATTTCCAGATGTCTGGAAGAGATCAGAAGAAAACCAACATCTGCTGAGGGACCAAAAATACTGTGTACTTTTAAATATGCAGCAAGAAATGTATCAAGTTTCAGGAAGGGAGACAATTCCTAGGGAAGCTATGGTAATGAAATACACAAAATTTTCAATAAAATGTTTCTAGCACAAAGTTGTTCCACATTTGATAAACAAATATAAAGTTTCCTTTAAAAATTAGGTTGGCATTTTATAATAACAAAAACCACACACCTAGATAAAATAACTTCCTGGAACACCTGGAATGAGACTGGAGTAGAGCAGGACAAGGACTCAAAAAACCTTTACCATTTCAGTGAGAGGAATTCCAGGTAAAACCAAGCTCCTCCTGACCCAAATAACCAAGCACCAAAATTGAATTTTTGGCTTCTCCACTGCACTTCTCCACTGCACTCCACTGCACTCCACTCCACTCCACTGCTCAGAATCAATGCTGATCATTCCACTTGTGTGAGACAACAGGAATTTAAAATAAATTTGGAAACTGAACAGAAAAATATAAAACCCCCCGAGCAGTCTAATTAGAAGGTAACAATACAGTTCTCTTGGAGTTCATTTATGGATAGATCCAGAGCACTGAAAAATAGGCTAAGTCGAGTTTTCCTGTGGAAGAGAATCCTATTAAATTAATAATTAAGGAGCCTTTCATACTTTCATGCTTACATTGTGCTAATAAGGACTGGTTTCATGTAGTAACTCCAGAGGGAAGCACATGCTGAGAGCAGCTAAAAGCTTCACAAATACCAACTGTAACACTTGCCAGGCACAGTTTTGATCTGAAACTTCTCAGAATTTCAAGAAAACTGTGATGGACTTGGAAAGTTTAGAAGTAAAATTAGAGAGAACTTTTTTCTCGAAGTGAGACTAATCAAGAGTCAAATAGTGGAGGTAGCTTCAACTATATTGTGAATTCTCAAAACAAAATCTAAGCAAGCTCTGCCTTTTTATTAATCTTATTTCCAGATGATGCCCCTGAGCTGTTTCTGGGTGGCCTTTGCTGGAGAGACTTTGAGGCTTCCAAAGTCCTCCTAGGTATGTCCAATATGAGCTTTAAGCAAATAACCAGCTGACATATTTTAAGAGGTGACCTAATTTAAGATCCCTCGTGAACCATTAATTAATTCATCATGTTGATTTATTCCATCCATTGCCTGCTTTGTCTATTCCCATTCCTTCCTAAGAAAATTAAAAATTCTTTTAATTATTAAAGACTAAGGAAGACTTATGGAGACTTTAATTTATTAAACTATTTCTCGTGGATTACAAATGCATCACACACAAGTGACTTCTCCATCAGATAATATTCCAGAATGATCCTCCCAAAGTCTGACTGAGCACATCCTCTATTACTAATTCACACCTCTGCTCATGAGACGCGGCTGCAGCTTTTTCCTCTGACTACAGCTGAGAAATCAAGTTTATTCCACGGCCCTGTGATGTTTTAAACAAGGTCCAGCATGTTGTAGAACAAAATACATATTTCTGACTTTTCACTAACTGTGATATGTTACTAACACTTCAAAGGAACCCCTTTATGAGAAGGCTGAATTCTGGATCACAACTCACATCCATTGCTCATGTTCCCAACCTCAGCGTGTTCCAAATTTCTTTCCCTGAAAGTGCAAGTGCAGTTCGAGGGGCTCTCAATGCAGTGTAAATGGGGCTGGGATTTCTCTGAGCTGCTGCTGAAAAGCTCCCAGAGGTGAAGAATTTAATTCTTCTGCCACAGTTATGAGCTGCTCGAGGGCAGGAGAGAAGCAGAAAGCCAGGGCAGAGCAGGAGAACCTCCCTGGACCACAGCAGGCTCTGTTTTCCTGAATGCTCTGTGTAGACAAGCAGAGCACAAAAGGATCTATTCTGAATTTACCTGGCTGTGAGGCTTCAAATCCCAAGATTAATGAGATTTATTAAGTACATTTATTAAGTACTTTATGAAGTAGTCACAGCATACAACTACCATTTTTTCATGGAATTTCTGTTTTAATTGTTCAGTACATTTTCTTTCCATATGGCAAATATTACACCGCAGATAAATTTCAGATCAAGGGTGTTATGTCTTGGTTTTTCTTTTTTTTTAGACTAAAATGCTCAATAGATTAAATGGTGGTCCCCATTCCCTCAATTTGGATTTCCTCTGTTGCTTCAAATTTGGATTCAGGTATTTTGATTATAAAAGCCACAACAGCCCAAAAATTGAGGCACCATTATAAGTCAGTCTGTCAGAAAATCAGCAAATATTTCTAGAAAACTGAAAAAAAGTAAATATTCATCAGAGAGTTTATTTTAATTCACAACAAAGTTCACACAAATGAGCTATTTTTTTAAAGACCCAAAAAACCCCAGTACTCTTTTCCCTTACAGCTCCCATGACATTTGAATGCTGAAAGTTTATGAAACATTTGTGCTTTAAGACTGTGTGTATTTATATATGTTTTTATTAATTTATATATGTATATTTGTCTATATTTTCTCTCCCAAATTAATGTGTGGTTTGAAAAGAAATTTGGGTTTCAAAATTACATGAATACCTTATATAGCCTCCCTTATTTGAAATAACAAACATTGCTTAAAGTTTTCTTCTTCAACTTTCCCCCACTTTTACAAAACCTGAGAGCTGCTATCAATAAATGAGATATTTTCACAGGCAACCAGGCAGATTTCTTATATACAGCTGCCTTTGGGCTGGGTTTCAGATATTACAGGCCACCCCCTGGACTAGGGAAACATTAAATGAGAGATTTACATAGAATAAACCCTTCTGTGACATCAAATCCAAGCTTTTAAATCACTGATTTCCCACCACATTCTCTTCAGACCAATCCGCAGGGCTACAGATGTGAGGGTTTCATTGTCAAGCGTTGACATTCATTTTAATAACTTCAAAATGATGCTCTTGTTTCTTGGGGAAAAGGAATAATGCTCCCCAGCCTGGTTCAGTTATTGTTAATTTAGAGCTGGAGTAAATCTTTGCTGCGTGGAAATGGATGTCTGTATTTTTATTTTATTACGCATATTAAAAAAATGAAAATATCATGATCCGTTCCAAGATTTTATCTGGAATATCTTCAAAAGTCTGTCTTTGGTGGAATTAGTCCTGGAGCTTCCCAGTGAATTTAAGTTTGTTTTTCCCCTGCGTGCCATGCTGGAACTCTGCCATCCTTTTCAGTCTGGATTTCTTTTCTTTTCCAGCTTTGCTTTCTCGAGCAAAATAGAGAGATGTGAATGGGAAGAAAGGAAACAAACGCTTTTTATCTAAAGCTGCATTTTGAAGCATACAAAAAGAATTAGAAAGTCCTAGCCCTAAACATTAATCCATAACCTTATTAAAAAGTGGAGCTTAAGTTCATTTCAAATCCACTCTCCAAGTAGTTGCAGGTTGCCACTCCTGGCCTTTTCTCTGCCACACTGAGAAAAGTCACCCTCTTGGGTTTATTTTAAATTTTTATTTTTATTTTGTGTGTCTTTACTTTGCCACTCTTGGCCTTTTCTCTGACAGACTGAGAAAAGTCACCCTGTTGAGTTTATTTAAAATTTTTATTGTTATTTTGTGTGTCTTTGCTTTGCCACTCACGGTACAAGCGACACTAAACCCAAGCAAATTTCCACAGCCACAAATGTTTGTAATAACTAATCAATGACACAAAAATAACGAAATTTCAATCCCAGTGATAAATATTTCCACCGTTTCCCAATATTTCAGCTGGAGTCTTCCAGCAGTTGAAGGACAAAAATAGAGGTTTAGACTGAGAATACCTCAATATGAACATCCACAGCAAAACAATAAATAATTAAGAGCCACTTCTTCTTTGTTTTGCACAGCACAACATAAAGTGACATTATTTGATTAAGCAGGAAAAACTGTGTCCCTAAAAGTGAAGAGTAGAAGCCAGAAAAAATACAGAGTTATGCTGAATATCCTTAAAGTGTTTTGAACCTGTAGAGATCTCCTGTAGAATTTGGTTCTGTCCAGGCTCCCAGGGAAATGCTCAGCCACGGGCTGAAAGAGTCTTAGATCTGAATTTTGTAGAAGATCTCATAACAAAGTTTTTGGATATTCCCCCATCACATTCCAAACTGTAAAAACAAATTAATAAATAGAGGATGTTTTCGTGGGATGTTTAAAAATGTAATTTTCTTCTAAAATGGTTCTGCTTTGATGAGAAAGATCATAAGCAAGCTGAGATCTTGCACACAGCTATGAACAGCTGTTTAGCTCTTAAACAGAACATAAAATATATCTTGTAAGATCCTGGAGCTCCATTGCTCTGTGTAAAGCTCAGGAACTTATTAACAGCTCGAACGCGTTCAAACCAAGTGCATCTCAGAGCACTTCATTTTTGCTTTACTGGCAGCTTTAAAATGCCTCCATGAATGACTTAATTTCATTTATTTAAGAGAGCACCAGAATGAGATAAATCAGAAAAAAAAACCCCAAAAACCTCTGACAGATGATTACAAAAACTTTACCTGTTGAATTTTATAATAAATTTGCTTTTCATTGCACCTGTCTCAAAATTGCATGAGAGGATTTTGTATTCAGAGATCTTCATGGGTCATCCCCTCAATCAGAATTCAGTCATGAGTGGTGCCCTGACAAGGACAATGGTGTTTTGCAGGTGGGAAGGGTTCCCTTATTTTAAGATTGTGTCCAGCACTGCTTTTATTTCACAAAACCACCTCTCCCTTGGCAATTCCTCCTGGGACTCCATTCCGCTGTCTTAAGTTCACTCAAAATTTCAAGGCCGTGTCGATGCTCACAGGAGGAGACATCGAGTTTCTTCTTACATGTTAAAAAAATTCCTCAAATCCTTTTCTCTTCACAGGGATAATTTGAAAAGTCTGGCAGTGAAACACCCACTGCCACATCTGGAAGCTGGACAGGTCATTGACACAATACATTGATTTCCACATCTGAATTTTTGCAGATATTGCAATTCCTCAAAGTCCAGACCAATTTGTTGCTGTTGAAAAATACAGCTGACCTCCAAAGTTTTGTGAAACCTGGGTGCCACAGGAACACCACCCAAAATTACCATTTCCATTTTCCCAGCCGATGTCATTGGATTTCCAGCTTTTCAAGAATAAAAGCAGCCTAATTGCACCTTCCAGCAGGCCTGACTGGAATGTAGCAAACACACAGACAGAGAATATGCAGAAACACTTGAAATTAGATGTATTCTACTCCAAAGCTTGTATTTATGACATTTGAGTTTATGGTTAGCTCTACAAAGCTGGTAATTCATCCAAGTCCAGCCATTCTGCAGTGACAGAAATCATAAAATATAAAATATTTGTTCATCATAGGAATTTTACATTCTATAGTTAATGTTTTTCTAGCTCAGCAATTCATTTTGCTGATTAAAAAAAATTCTTATTGGTCTGGTAAAAGTTAAATAAAATCCAGAATTAAGTATTTAAAATATGAGTCCCTAAGACCTTAATTTGTATTAATGCTCCCTTCTTAAAGTTTTTGACAGAATTCCATTCATAATGAAATGTTCAGAGGTAATTATTTCTCTTTCTTCTGTGTGAATTATGAGAATTATTTATATACTCAATCTTAATATCACAGCTTCATTGCCTAATAGGAAAAATCCACAGGATATGAATCATTCTGAGAAAGAATTAAATTTTTTTTCTTCTGTTTTAAATAAAAAAAAAAAGAGACAGAGAGAAAGATCAAAAGATTTCTAATGACATAAAATTCCCAGTGCTGCAGGCTCTGCTTGCAAATCAGAGCTCTCGCTGGAGAACCCGAAGCTCAGGTTCCTCCTGCAGCCTCCTCTCCTGCAAAGCCATAAACTGCAGTGCTGCCATGATCAGTTAATCATGGAGGGCTGATAACGAGGCTATCAGGAACCTAAGTCCAATTATTAATTAAGAAAGGGAAAGAAAAAGTAAAGAGAGCAGCAGGGTTTGTGCACAGGGATGGTCCCGGGGCAGGAGCTGGTGGGGTCCTGTGCTGATGCAATTCCTGCCATCACAAACCCATCCAGCTTCCTCACAAAATAACAGAGCACAAAGCTCATTGCAAATTGCAGATAAGCTGTAAAAAGCCATAAAAATTTCTCCTGACATTTATTGCCAGCGAGTAGCTGGAGGATGTTGATATATATTGATAACAGTCTGCTTTGTGACATTTTCAAACTTTACTCCTAATTCACTTGCAGAATATGCAGATATTTTTTTCCCCTTTGAGTCATTAAGTCATTGCAATATCCGCCTGTATTTTTAATGGGTTTTTACCTATTTAACAGATATTCTTCCATGTGTTTTATAGGTTTATCCTCCCCAAAAAATAGCTTTTCTAACGAGAAAAAAGGTAGATTCTCACAAACTTTCAGGTTAATAACTGCAACAAGTGTTTACAGAGAGTTTTTATGGTAAGCAATAAATAAGTCTTACTACATAAAACACCTTGAGACAGATGGGAATTTTATGTGCATCACTGCACATATTTATATGTTCATGCAGATATTTGTGATATTTTTTAAACAATATCATGACAAGCTCTGAACACCCCTTACGAAGAATTATGGCTGGGAATGGGTTTTATTCCTTCTGAGCTTTCAAACAAGGAGACTGAACAAAGGTGTTTCTTTTAAGTATCATTAAAAACACCGAGGGCAAGGTTTTATCTGTGTCACACATGAAAATTCTGCATTTACAATGGGTCTCATTGTGCTAATCCAGTCACAGGTTTATTATCTACGATTCCTTTAGGAAATGTCACCAATCCACAGAATGTCCTTGAGCTTTAAATCTTGCATTTTGATCTTTGATTTAACAGATAAAAGATATAAACCTACATTTATCCAGGCAATTCCTCAGTGGCTGTACATCTGTAACAGCCCAGAAATAGCTTATTCTTGTCAGCATATTGTATAAATTAGGATCAGTAACTTTTATTTCAAAAGAAACTTTTTTAGGCATAGAGGCAAAAATATTTGGCCTCAGAATATTCACTGAGGTTCCACACTTCATTTCAGAAACCCTCACCACACACTTGCTATATGTGCCAGCTGTTTATTTCCAAACACCAACATAATGTCCCCAAATTGTATTTTCTGATCAGCAGCTGCATCAGCAGAGCTCTAGAAGATGGGGAAATTGGATGAATTTATATTTCAATGTATATTTAAAACAACTGCTCCTGAGGTAATGATGAATTAAAAGTAGAGGCAATAAAACCCCAAGTGTTACAACATAAAATAAAAAATATCTGTAAGGTTTTGTCCGACAACTTATTAAAAGAAATTTTTTCCTATCTGTTTATAGTCCATGTGATACTGACACTTAACCAAAATTGAGGGAGAAGAGTTTGGTCTCATTAAGCCAGAAAGGCAAAAGAAGTGTCCTTGTCTCTCTAGAAAAATCACTCTTTGCCAGACCAAAAGACCAAATATATTTGTACTGGGATTCCTTTATGCAATAAATGTATTAGCAATGCTACAAAAAAAATCTTCCTCTGGGAAGAAGAATGGCTAAAAGTTGGATACTGACTTGATTCAAAGTCACTCAGCACCACCAAATTTGCATTAATTAGGACCTTTTAGTACTTAACTCCACTGGGAGCCATCAAACACATTTACTACTTCTAATCAAAAAGAAAAATCCAGCAAAATGAGCGTAGGTACAAAGAAAGGGAAATGAAAACAGAGCACTTTGCCCCGAGTGAATTAGCCCCAGATTCTGAAAACCAAGTTGCAATTTAGGATAACACTGAGAAGCAAAGGGCTGCTTTGAACTCCCCGTTCCAGGAGATGTAACAGGTCCTAGGAATTGCAAATAGGCCAGACTAAAATAACTTAGAATGTTAATAGAAATAAGAGTTATGTATTTGCTTTGCTTTTGATTCCAATCTTGACATAAAAGCCCTGACACTGAATATTGCCCAGCAATGTCTGGAGCTGGGGACTGGGACAAACACGTAAAACAACAAAAATAAACCTCCACAATGTATCATTTCAATTGAAAAATAGTGAACAAAAGAGAGCAAAAAATACAAGTTGCTGTGATAGAGGCAAACATTTGTTGCAGTAAATTGCTGGGGCTTACAGAGCAGCAATTTCCAGGCTACAGAAGGACAATGTCGTGTTCTTTCAGATACAAGGGCTGCAGAAAAAGGCCTTTCTTACCAAGCTGAGAAAAGCTTTGTTTGAGAGGCAGGGGAGCCATCCCCAACCCTCAGGCAGGGCCTGACTGCCCCGGGAGATTGCTCTCTCTGAATGCCATTCTGCACCCCAGTCCTGGCTTTAATTAGCTGCTTTTCCACACCCAGGAAAGGACATTGCTGAGAATCGAGCCTGAAAAAGTATTCGCATCTTGAAGGTGCAATTTTAAAAAAATTACTTTCAAGAAAACTTCCCCATTGTTTCACATTTTTCCTTCCAAAATATTGCATTTTTAAGCTTTCTCACTCCTCTATCCATAACTGATTCTTCTTTACTTGCACATCTAAAAAATCTGATGCAAACACCTCTGCGGCCGTTTGAATATTGTGAGGAGAATTTACCTCCTATTCCCAAATTTAGCAATTCTTGAAGTCTGACTAAAGCTTTTGAGAGTGAAGTGGATGTTAAATTTATGTCGTGGCCAGAAATACCACTAATTAATTGTTTAAGAGTTACTGTCAATCTTACTGTCAATAGAGTCAAAGCCTCAGATACTGAGAGCTTTACATTAAGAAAAGGAATTCTCACTGGCCATAATTTTACTCAAAACCCTAGGAAACTTTGAGCTCTGTCTTCACCTGGCTCCCAATATGTGATATAATACATATTATACGACAATTGTTCCAGTCTGAAGGATTCCAGGTTGTTCATTCTTTGCTCTGCTTCTGCAGACTTTGCTAAAGCCACATAAAATTGTTTGTGGGTATTTTATAATATTTACTACTGCCACTAACCAGCAAGATGGACCACCTAAATAATTTTATTTACGAGCACAGGAACAATTTGGAGCGAGACACCAGTGTTAATTCTTTGATTTCGGAATTGTGTGCTCCAGAAAGTTTCCAGCCTAAGGTCATGGGGAGAAAACTTATCCAGACTACAAACAAACCCAGCAAAGGGACGGGACAGGAGTGCCAATATTTGAAAGAGCCAGGATGTCAGGCCCCATAAATTAAGCCGTGGCCAGCAGCAGGATGGGCTCCCTCGGAGGAGCAGGGTTTTATGGGCAGCAGTAATGGAGATGAAGTGGCTCCTCTCCTCCCAGTGCCTCTCTCCTGAATCACTGCCCCAGCCCCACTAACGAGGTGGCTGGGGGACACTCCACACTGCCAGCAGCTGCCTCAGGTCCTTAGGCACTCTTTGCTTTGGCTTTCACTTGTTTTTGTTTTTTTTCCCTTAAAATAGGGTTGCATTGCAGGAATAAAGTGCTGCACAGCTGTGGAGTTCAGTGACTGCTCGTTGTCCTTGCCCTGGTTCCACCCACCCCACAAAACACTGTAGGATTTGGGGTACCTGTGGTTCTTTCTCTCAAGACACTTTTATCATGAATCCATAATCATCAAGAGACCAAAGTATTCAGCTCATGA
This sequence comes from Petroica traversi, assembly GCA_025920805.1. Classification (NCBI taxonomy): domain Eukaryota; kingdom Metazoa; phylum Chordata; class Aves; order Passeriformes; family Petroicidae; genus Petroica; species Petroica traversi. The sequence goes on along the minus strand of JAHLSL010000024.1, from coordinate 3,053,228 downwards.
AAAGTTAGGAATTCACACAGTTAACACAGTTAGGAATTCTGTCTCGGGAGCTGGGATGGTTAAAGCTGGCAGTTCTTGCTTGTGTACTTAGCTCAGCTGACAAATATCAAATTCCTCATTTCCTCAGTCTTTAACTTCAGGTATGTGTGAAATAAATGAAGAAATAATAAACCTTTTTTCTAATTTAAACATTAATTTGATTGCGGAGAGTGCATTGATTGCACTGTGGTATTAATTAAAAATGACACTGTTTAGGGTGAGCCATCAGAAGACAGATGTGTGTTTAAAAAAAACCAAGGAAGTTTAAGCCACTTTGTAGGGCAAATGCACAGTTTAGTCCTTACCCCATTATTTGATGTCAAATGCAGTGAAATCATGGGCCAAGCATCACCCATTCTTCTTTAGCTCAAATGGATCAATAAGAAAAAAAAAGTCCCTTTTCAATGGATCTGGCTCAGTAGAATTTCGAGGCAAACCCACCCTTTTTTCCCCTTCACATTAACTGTCAGATGTAGAGCTGATATATTTGCCTTTTCTTTTTCTTTTTAGAAACATACCTTATTCTATTATTTTATCATTAACTCTGATATTTGATCGTATTATAAGCCTCTTTTTTCCATTTATGCTGATAAATAGATTGCAAAAGCAGAGGAATTATGTACCTTAGGTAATGAGAGCTGGCTTTCCTCGGCAGAACATCACCCCATTGCAAACTTTTAACCAGAATCAGAGTATTTTGGGTTCAGAATGGAACTCCAAATAGAGCTTAAAACATACCCAACAAATCAATGAAAAGGAATTAAAAATTAAAGAAGCAGCAAGGCCCAAAACAGCACACATGAAGGAATTTGTAAAACCTGTGGGTTTTTGTCTGTAGTCCAGCAAAACTGGGAAAGTAGTGGCAAATTATGTTTGTTCTCACTGTCTGATCCATAATCTTCCAAATTATTTGTGTTTAAAGCTCTTTGACAATTAAAGAGCCAAGAGAAGGATTTCAGGGCAGGTTTGGAGGGGAGTATGGTTTCTAAAGTAACCACAGAACCCACAAATTGGACTATTCCTGAATATTCTTTTCCCAGCTATTTCATTAAGGTGTTTAAAGCTTTCTGCACCTATAGAGACAAATTTAAAAGAGAAACAAAGACAGTAGAATTGGTAAAAGAGCGCTGCTACTGAAGAAGTGCAGCAGTGAGAAACAGCTTTGTGAAGGTTTAGTCTGATTTTTATTCTGTGCAGAATACACAAAAGGTCAAAATGGATTGCCTTGAGGCATATCAGCAGCACAAATTGTGTGCCTCCTGTTGCCTGGACTTCACAGGGGTTTCCAAGTTGGTCTGCATAAGAACTGACTTTTAAAAAACCGCACAGTGGGGTTGCTGTCCCAACAGGCAGAGGACGAGCCTAAATTGCAGCTTTCCCCTCCACATTATGCTGGTTTGTAATGGTGGTCATGAGCACTCGCAAACTCTCCAAAGATGTGACCCAGTTCGATGGCAAAAGCTCAAACCCTTTTTCTTTGTTGTTCTGGGCAATATCTCTGTTAGAACACTTCGATTTTGGAATTGCTGTGTCTAACACTGCATTGATAGCACAGACACAGACTCAAGCACTACTGCACTCTTCCTTTGAAATTGAATTTATTTAGTGAGGACAGAGACCAGAGGAAATTGGAAATGCTGGTTGCAGAGCCACTCCACAATAGTTTTGAACATCTCATGCTCATGGAAGAAAAGATGCAGTCGTGTGGAATTAATGCACGGCATTAATAACAATGCGGATTTGTAAAAGGAAAGATGCAGGAGAAAGTGTCTCCATTCATTTCCTTTTGTAATGTTTTCATTTTGGAAGTGTGGTATTTTTTTTTATTCCAGTGATAAATCTAGAAACACTTAAGCTATTACAAAGAATTACATCCCATTGATGAAATGCTGCAGAGCTGTTCTATTGCAGTCTAATGGGAAAAAGACACAGTGAATAATAAGAAATTATATCAAGACAAACATCTTAATTAGCTAGATTCTATTATAATTCCATTGCAAATTTTGTAGCACTATTACAAACCATTTCATTTAACATAGGAGTTCAAAATACAACCATCCAGTAAGTATCTGCTACAATATTTCAAAATGTAGAACCCTGATCCTGTTCCCCTTACATTCTCATTGACTGGAGAAAGAAACTCGGTATGAAAATCAGTTGTGATTATTCTTTGTACCTTTACCCCTGGGAGATGAGGAATATCTGGGAATCTGCCATGCATAATAAAATTTTCAGTAAACATTTTTTCAGGAGTTTTTGGTATTTCTTTACATTGATTTTTTCCAAGCTTATTTTGCATTCTTTCCTTATGTTACTTCTATACCAAAATTTTTCACCGGCCAAAACCTGAAGCAAAGCAGCTGGAAGAAACACTACATTTGCCTTTTTTTTTTCTTTTAACCCCACTTTGATACCATAAAGCAACAGAAGAGATAATTTCCATAAGAATGTATTTTACAGCTAACCCAGTCCAACAGTTTGTTGATAAGTATTTAATGTAAGCTGACTGATCTGTTGAGGGAAAGGCTGAACAGCAAAACTCTCACTCCTTTTTCCTCTCACCCTGCTTTCCCACATGTTATTCTAATTAAAACACTTGCAGGTATCTGGGAATCTGATTTAAATCCACAGATTATTTTTAAATTGATGGTAAAAGGAAAAGGTCTCTGTCTCAGATTCAGTGCTGCCTTCTGTGATCACCCAGGGGACCTGAGACTCCTCCTAAACCTGAGACAAACCTGATTTCCCTTTTTGTGTGTGCCCCTCAAAGATTTCCAAATTTTCTTTCCTTTCCTTAAAAATATTAATTTTTAATCTCCAAGTGGACGCCCTGTCAGGGTAAAATGAAACAACATAGAAGTCCTTCAGTGTCCCAATGCCAAGGAATCCCCCAGACCTTCCCCTGGCATCCAGAGCTTTCCCTGTGCAGGGGCTGAGCAGGGCTGAGCTCCAGCAGAGCCCCCAGCCCACACAGGGCTCTGGATATCGGGGTTAACTCTGTCAGCCTCCAATCCAAGAAAAAGGGGTTTATCTCAGGCTTTTCTATTTATTCTTTGGAATAAAGATATTGACATGTTAAACGTGACAATCTCCCTCTTATCAGTCTCTTTTCTGCTTAATTTAAGAAGTGTTGAACACAGAATTTCCTGGGCTGGAAGGGACCTCCAAAATCATCCAGTGCCACCCCTGCCATGGCAGGGACACCTCCCACTTCCAGCTTTTCCCACTATTCCCATCCAAGCCTGTTCTCTGCCAGGCTGAAGCCATTCCCCCTCTGCTGTCCCTCACAAACAGCTCTCTCCATCATTCCTGCAACTCCCTTCGGGGCCTGGAGAGCTGCACGTGGCTCACCCCAAAGCCTGAGTTTAATTTCAGTGAGAAACCTGCTATCTTTAGCTCCTAACCCAGTTCCAAGTGGGAAGAGTTTGTGCCTGTGAGAGACAAAAACAAATGCTCTTCTCAGGTCTGTCTCCTCCGTGTATTTACACCATTGCTTCCCTGAAATAGTCATTTCCCCAGAATGAGTTGATTTTAAATACTGAACTCCCTAATCTAAGTAAAATAATTTGAAGAACAATCTGTGGTCTAGGCAGACAAGAAAAAAATTCTTTTTTTTGTTGTTATTGACAGACTAGATCAGTCCAAAAATAAGCAAATATTCCTCCCTATTACAGGTAATATCTTTAAATATTTGTTTTCTTCTAAGAGATAAAATACAAAAGAATCCCACAAACCCTTCTGATGATCAACAAGATAATTCAGCATCTCACAGTCTGTGGATGAGCAGGAAATTTAGCTGCAACTGAATTTAGAGCAGAGCAGGACTAAAGAAAGGATGAGTCTCCCCAAGAGGTGATTGCTTCTTTGAGCAAAGCAGACCCACTGCAGGTGTTTTGGCAGCAGAACAAGGGAATCCTGGTTCAAGAGAGGAGCCTGGAGAGTAAAATCCTCATGTCCTTGTGTCCCCTTTCATGAAGTGATTGAAAGGCCACAAAACCAGAATTTATGATGCTGTTAAAAATGTATTTTTGATGTAAACGCCGCCTTTAAAATTGTAATATTGAACAATTATTTGCTTCAGTAACATATTAATTCCTAATGAATGTATCTTATACATACATAGAATATTTCAGTTGCATTTTAAAGCCTTGCCCGAGTGGCAGGGAAGGTTTCCAGGTGCCCACACAGCCTGTGACATCAGACCTCAAGGATTGGGAACAACTGAGGTCCAAGACAAGGCCAAAAATCCGTAACAAAACTACAGCCCAGGTGCCACTCCCAGATTCCTACTGCAATATATTGATATTTAAAGGATTCAGTACCTTAGGATTTGGTAAATAATTCTGTTACCTGTGGGTGCAGAAATGATGACCCTTATTGCAGATTGGTTAAAAAGAGTTCATCTCAGCTGTCCCTGGAACAGCGATGCCTCAAAGGCGAATTTTTCACTTTATTCTGCTGATCAATACACTCACAGAAACGTGAATTCAAAGAATTCACAGCAAACCTTCACAGCTGGGAGAGGAGAATTTCCAGTAAATCTTGTGATCTTTGAGTGACCTCGAGCGAGAAAGACGGAAAAGAGAAAAGAAAAAAAGAAAAAGAAGAAATTAAAGTTGGTGTTCATCACCAAATTCCCAGTGCTAAAGTCAGCTTTGATCCCTCAGAAGTGCAGGTCTGGCAGCAGATTTGCAGCTGAGAAGGCAATCGAGTGTCACCAGCAGCCCTGGCAGTGACACAGGGCAGGGGTGACTGAGGGAACACATTGCTGTGAGAGCTTCCTCAGCTCTGAATGGCAATGAATTCCAGGAAAAAACCCAGAGAGGAAAGGGACACAGAAGAAAAAATGACCCTTCTTTATGTGGAAAAAAAAATCTTAATTCAGGAAAAGCAGGAGGCTGAGAGGACAAATGTAACCTGAACAGAGAATTCAGTGCTGGAATAGAGATGGAATGGGTAAGTTCAAGGAGTGAGTGCCTCCTTCACACAAAATTCTTTTATATTCTCTGAAAATATTAAAAGACTGTCATATGGAAAGCAGATATTTTTCCCCCCTGTGATTAACACAAAAGTAAAGTGAGAAAGTAATGAAATTCCAGCTGAAATTTCATTTTCAACTACCAAAAAACCCCAAGGAAACACTGAACGGCCCAAAAGACAGCAGCAACATTGACCTCCTGTGCTTTGCTTTAAATGTGGCCTCTCTTTATGTAAGCAGGATTAGATGCTGTAAAAATAGGATTTGGAATTTGTGAGTTTAGAGTGGTTTTTTGTGAGTTTAGAGGGGTTTTTTTTTGGTGAAATACAAAACCTTATAAAAATTATCTTTTTTTTTCCCTGAGATCTACTAATTTTCAATATGGAATTCCAGAATATGCTGGAAATGAGCACACATCAAGCCACATTTTAACCTTTCTTATCCATGACATGATTTTCCTTCTCTTTTTTTGAGAGATGTTGTCATTTTAACATTCACAGCAACATCAAACACTGGTTTGATACTTTTGTTAGGATTGTTTTATTCAATAACATTATTATCCAGGCAGTGATGTACAGAAATCAATAGCACAAAGTGGAGGTGTTAAGCAGGAAATTGGCAGATCAAACAGAATATTTCATTACCTTTCCCAGATGCATGTTTTTGTTTTGTTTTTAATCTGCTCCACTAATGACCAAAAATATCAGAATCACAGTCTGTGGCTTGAATTTTAAAAGACAATTATCAAAGAGTGCTTTCTTGAACATCATTATTTCCCTGTACTTTGTAGGAGTTTGCAGCCTGTCACGTCTGTGGATTAAGTATTTCCCAATATGCAAGGTGAATCAGAGAAATGCTATTAAGGTAAATAGAATAAACCCTGAATTTCCTTTTTCTTTAGGAGGATTTTGACATCCTCTATCCATTTCTGCAGCAGCATTCTTTCTGCCTTCAGAACTGAGGACAAAATCGACTCAAAAACATAGTAAAATTTACCTGTAAACAGGCCCATGAGGAAAGGCAATATCTGATTTCTCTGCCCCCAAAAACTAAAGTCCAAATCAAAGTAAAACTTGTGACTTCTGGAAGGTGACAGGCAGTGGAAGCCAAACTTCCAGTGAAATTAAAATTCCAAGCCTGTTTAAGCACAGCTATAATTTTGTGAACTGATATTTTTACACCCAGAAAACTGAACATAATAAAGGAAAGATGCATTCAGAGACCTGATCTGCAGTTAGTTTTTACTGTCCAAAATGGAAGTACTGAAGAAAGAGCGCTCAGGCAAAATTTCCTTGGGGGGAAAAGAAAAAAAAAAAAGAGAGAAAGGAAGACATGGTGCCTTAGAGGTTATTTTTATTCTCTAGCTAACTAAAAGCCAGGTTCAATGAAAGTTTCTACCCTAGAAAGTGCCATCTACAACAGAGATACTACAGGTACTTTCAAACCACAGCAGTGCAGAGCTCTTGGCTACTGCATATTAACATTTCTTAGAAATTCTATTGAACTTTTTAACTTCTCAGGGAGTTTAAATGTCTAAGTTAGATTATATGAATAATGTAGGCTTGCTAAATTGTCCTTCTCTCTATACTGACTGGAGAGGAAATCTAAATGAATTACACATCAGCGATTTATCTGGAGACCACGCTCTGAATATCCAACCATGTCAGTTCTACTTTGGTTCTCAAAGATGGGAGAATGTCTGGTTTTAGTTTGCTGGGCCACGGAGAACTCCATCCTGAGGAAATTATGCTTTTATTTTTATCACAGACACTGACTGAAAGAATGTGTGTGTTTAAATCTCACCTCCTTTGGCTGCTCCACTTCTCAAATATTTACTTACAGAGCACAACACCCACATGCCCTCAAGCTGGGAGGGCAAACCAGGGAAATAATCAGGGATAAATTCACGCACACAGTGTCCTTTTGAGAGGGAGTAGAGCAGGAATGAAGAATTATCCAGAATAACTGGTGATGGAAAGCAGGGCACTGCGGTGGGGCTGTGCTGCTCCCAGGGCTGTGCACCCCAGCATGGTCAACAGGAGTTTTTGTTGCAAGAAAGCAGCAGAAAAATGCCAGAAAACCTCAGAGCAGGGCCCTGCCTGCAGCCCAAGCAGCTGCACTTTTGATGTGTCATCAGATCCTCTTTTGCATTTACTCATTGAAGATCAAAGCATTGACACGGGGGATGAAAAATTGCTGGATCTGTTCTATCACGGGGGCTCTTTGATCAGAGGCTACACTTAAAAAAAAAAAAGTAATCAATTTTTTTTATTATGCCTCAGTGCACTTATTGGATCCAAAAATCTCTAGATGGATGTTTTGCCAAGTCCCACAGGCAGCGTTGGACCCTCGCTTGCACCTTGATTGGATTTTCTCTGGACATTGTCACGGAACCACTGACTATGGAAATTGCTGCTGCTGGAATCTAAATTTGCAAAGGTGCTAAAACAAAATAGAGACACAAGGATTCCTTAGCCTGCTGTGCAAATTCAAGAGTTAATATTCTTACCAGCTCCTATACTGGTCAAAGAGTGGGATTTGAGTAGAATGCATTGTGAGGCAAGTTTTCCAGTGCTCCACAAAGATGATGCCTAACAATGGGCAGTTCTTCTAGAAATCCCAAGTTATTAAAAATTCCTGTTAAAAGATATGGCTTAAAACAGGCAAGATCAGGTGGAAATGCTGCCTGCCCTTCAAGAGACACCAATTCCTGCCTTGTGTTTCCGCTAAGGGGGTACGAGATGAATGACAAAATACTGGTAATAGCATTTGAAAATTCCCAACTTCAAATTTAAATTTCAATTCTGATCCAAAATCTGCTTATTTTTACGACATCAGAAAAAAAACAGGATATATTTTAAATTAAAAAGAGAAATTGAAATCACTAACAGCAGTTTTCCCCCTCCACTCCCCCAGTCATGACATTGGGATGTAGTGTGAGATGTAAAATTATTAGGAAAGTTTGATTGCTTTTTGTAAACTTATGTGAGCAGAGCACAAGCTGTGATTTTTGAAACTCTCACTGGCTGTTTTCAGCAGTAATGGCACTTGCTGTGCTAAGTATAAGAGATATTTAGCAGTGCACTCTCCTCAATATTGGCCAGTGAGTAAAATTTTTATCCACAATATGCAAAAAATCTCAAAGTGAGGCAATACCCTCCTGGTTTATCCTTTGTGATCAAACTCAAGACATTTTTCTATTTTAACTGCAATTGCTCAGGAGTGCTGTAAGAGCTCCCAAACAGCAGAGCTGTGCTGAGGCACCAGCAGCAGCCATGGCCTGTGGGCAAACTGGGACCTGGAGCCCACAATAAACAGCACTCAGGGCTCAAACAGCTCAATTCTGACATCCAGCTCCTCCAAGAGGGAAAAAAAATCATTTACTCTGCAAGCAAAGAGAACCACAACAAACAGCTGCAGCTGAACAGGTCAGAAAAACTTCTGCTTTGGTGCTTTGTAGTCCTTGGGAGCCTCTCACACCCTGAAGGAGCTGCTGGCACTCAGGAGTTTTCCTTCCCCTCTGAGTGTAAAGCAATTTTTATCCCACCCCCACCACAGGTATTCTTTCAGATTATTTGGTTCCTGCACAAGCAGAGATTATTTTGAGGTCAGAGATGCACATGGGGTCGAGGAAAGAGTTCAGGGAGTTGCCTGCATCAGAATTTGTGCACCTCAGTTTTGCACCACTGAACTAACATGATGTCCAAACCACCTCATAGAAATCAGGCAAACCTTTTTGCCTAAAACCATGATCCCCCTTGAATTTTCCCTCCTCTCAAACACACTGAATATCAGGATTTCAGTACCCAAGTACTCCTGGTTGTAGGAGGTACAACCAGTTTTGTCTATACCCTTTTAATCTTTTTTTTCCCCCCAGATCTGTGACTCAGGAGAGTCCTTTCATTAAGCAGTGCTTAGATGTAGGTGGCTTAGTGCTTAACAAGTAAATTCATGCTGGTGGTGTGATCTGCACCACTGATCAATAAAAGAACAAGTGAATCTTTATTAATAAACCCTGGTGCATTTCTGAAAGTGCTTCAAACCAGGATCAAACTGTGTGGTATTGACACCAGCATATCCCACTCTGCCAGACACTGAACAGCCTTCAAAAGTGACCTCACCTCAATATCACAGGTTCCTGCAAGATTACAGCATTAACATCCTAATTTCAACTCACTTCAAACTCACGCTGCATTGCTGTGCCTGGAAAAGGTCAATATACATCACTGGTAGAACAGCTTTAAGGAAATTATACTTCTTACATTAGTAACTACCTGATATTCTACTTCTCAAAGGGAAGTTTCACAGAAACACAGAATGGTTTGCATTCTTTATGTGAAAACAAAAATCTTAAGTCAGGAAAAGTCTAATTGAAAATTTCACAAATTCTTTTCTTGTTGTTCCTTTAACTTGGCAAGTTTTTCCCCTTCTAATCATGATTCCATAAATCAAGAATGGCTGCCCTACAGAAAGTAAATCACACAAGTAAAAAGCATATTTAAAAAAAAGCCCCAAGATTTAATTGTATGGTTTGGGCTATTTTAAGCCAGAATATGACTATTTGAGCAATGTGTAAAACTGAATTAAGGAAAAACTGAATTAAACTGAAAAAATCTAAAATTAATTTGAAAATTATCTAAATTCTTCTGCTTGAAAACAACATTATGTAAGGACACAAATGTTTATTTGATTTTAGATTTAAAAAGCAATGATCATCATCATCGTGATCATCATCATCATCAGAAGAAGAAGCAAACAAAAAGCAATCTCAGTTCTCTAATGCCTGCATTAAGCACTTCAGAATCAGAGAGCACTGGGCATGCAGGAGATCCACCAAGATCTAATTCTAACAGACATAATAGGAGAGCAATGAAGGTTAATGGTTTCAGTAGATATAAACCAACAACAGAAATAGTGCTGCTGTCTTGGTTTTGAACAGTTTGGTTTGTAGGTAAATATTTCTGCTGCAATTACAGAGGAAAAGGGGGGCAGGAGAGGACAGGAGCTCCCAGCAGCCTCCCCCACTGCAGCACTGAGGTGAGATCCCACTCCATATCTTCATGTTTAGTCCTCATTTTTGTAATTTTTGAGGTTTAACCCATTTTTTTGGACCATTTTGGCCATCATTTAAATGCCAGCAGAAAATATCTTTGCATTAGAAAGGTGATGGTTAATTACAAACTCCTCAGTGGCCAGGAAAGCTGAGAGTTTGCAGCACACACACCATGACCAGCTCAATTCCTGGATAACTCCAGCTCATTCCTGGCAACTTCCATGGGAGTTGGACGTGTATGCACAGCTCCTCACACTTCCCATAAGTCTGGGAACTCCGATGGGCAGAAACCACAGCTTCCTCTCAGTACTCAGCAAGATTGTCACCACTTAAATTGTTTATTTCTGAGGCTTTGGGGAAGCTCTGCAGCCATAAAAAAAAAAATCATAGGCAGATTCATAATGGGGTTCCTGCAGTCTAAAAAATTCTACGGTGCCCTTTGATTTCAAAATGATTCTTACACTCAGCTCTGCACGTTCTGGCCATACCTGCCATCATTCAGAGAGTTACAGCACAGTGGGTCTTATGCATAAAAACCTCAGTTATAAACATTTTCTGCTGTGCAGGAGTTTGTTTTTATGATCTAGACACTCCTTTTAGACACAATTTATATAAAAAATAGCTGTTATTTTTAATATTATTTATATTACAACTCCCACCTATTGTATTGTTTTCGTCCCAGCTCACCTATAAAACAGAATTTTTTCCCCTCCATAAAATCCTAAGATTCCCTCTCTGGGATGCCTGTTCCTACTGGCCATCATTTTAATGATATATAATAGCAACCTGTCTGGAGAGAAGGGTCCCTGATGACACCTAACCCTGTAACAGCTTCTCACAGCCCTCTGATTGCAGCTTGCAGCCATCCATCACTGGGGCAGCCAGCGAGGTGAGGAGTTTGGGGGATCCACATGAGCCATAAAGAAAATATCAACTAGAACCACTGATGCCTTTTCCTGGTGTTAGGAAATGAAGCCAGACATGGTTAAGAGGGTTGGGGTCTTTACCTCAGTGTTTGAATCAGGATCCCGTTTGATGCATCCACTTCCCCCAGGTACCAGCGTGGCAAATGCACCCCCGTCAGTCACACACACCAGTTCTAGACTTTCCACAGCCCAGATCCAACAAGGGAGCCCAATGCTGGGGCTGGGCTGGGCTCAGCTCGACTTTCCAGAATCTGTCCTGCTCAGAGCCCTTGGCTTCCTGAGCCAGTGGGAATGTTTGGTGTCCCTGGCTCTGCAGCTCTGGGCTCTTCAGCCTCAGGGCCTGCAGGGCACTTGCAAAACACTGAGCACTAAACTAAGTGAAGGGTTACAAGTGTGCATGCTGATACTTGTGGATACAGAGAACTGTGTAAAAGGGATATAAAGGAAAAACAAAAACCACTGCGGCATCACCACAGAGCCACTGCTGGTGCTTCTGTCTGACTGTGGCTGAAGGCACCCCCAGAGCCACAACTTTGAACAATCTGGAACAGACCTTAGTGGCAGAGTTTTGCTGATTAAAAACCCAAATATTTCCTTCTTGGTTGCAGCAATGAGTTAATTCTCTTCTGCTGCTGGTGAGGAAGCAACTTGCACTCACTAGCACACACAATCTGCTGTCAAGTATGAGAAGTGCTCAGGGTCTGTGCAGGAAAGTGAACAGAGAGCTTTTAGCCATTCTATCCTAAAACAGAGCAAGGAAAATTATCATGGTGCAGATCAAAATAAAAATATGGACTTTCTTGGCCCACATGAGAAGCTCCTGCAGAGATAAAGGACATGGTGCTTGCAGAAGGAATTAAATTAATTCTGCAGGATATGAAAAAGAGTTCTCAGCTGATTGTTGTACGTTCCACTGTTAGTAAGAATATGCAAATTTCTGCAGCATCACAGGAAAGGTGGGAAGTGATAAATACATCAGCAAGACAAAAAAAAAACCTAGAAAAATGTACTATTTATAGAGAAGCGTGTATTTATAGACACACAAAACTGCATATGCAATAGATGCACATATTTAATCATGAAGAGACTTACAAAATGCCATGTTTTTATCTGAAGGGGCACAGCGCTGCTGAAAACCCTAAAACTCATCCAACTTTGTTTAATCGACAGGAAATATTCCTATAACAGTATCTGGCCTTCCCCATTATGAACCTCCACATTTCAATCCAGAGGCAAATACCTTAATTCCTAAGAGAAGTCAAAACCTCATCATTTCACTGAATCAGGGGAAAATTATCTCCCAAAAGAATACAGTTTATGGTTTGTTTTTGGATTTTGACTTTCTCTACTGCCATTCAACCAGCAAACTGCATTATTTCCCTTTTTCCTCATTGGGACCAGAAGGAATAAAGGAAATCAGCAAATCTACAAGACACAATTGACCCAATTCTGGGATTATCAGACTGAATTTTTTGCCAGGCCATTCTTACTACTAATGATAATGATCCTTTTATGGGATTTTCTGCTCCACTTGCATAATGAAATTTGGTGTTGATACGACTCTCCCTACATGGATCTGATTTCAGAAGAAAATCTTAAGTACTTAAAAGTGGTCTCTTTCAAAGAAAATCATCATTCACCAGTCTCTCTGAAGTTAAAGACCTGCAAGAAACTCAACTAAAATGAGTTTTTATTGAAGAAAGGAGGATATTTAGGTACCTTTCTCACACTGATACCTTCCACCACCTTCAGAAACTTGCACTAGGCAAACCATTATGATGAAAATTTGAGATATCATTTCAAATTAAAAACTAATTATCAGCAAAGATCAACATCTTGCTGCTGGAATATTTCATTTTATGCTTGTTTCCTGAAAGCATTTGATTTTGGTAAAATAAAAGCACTGGATGTTGTCTTTTATGTAGGAAATTCTTTTCTTCTAGTTAATTTTCTCTGTGTGTCTCTTCATTGTTCTTCTACTTAAATGATGACTCCACTTATAAACTGTTTTATTCTCATTTCTATAAATTTATATATATATATTTAACAGTTCACTGTCCCAGATGTATTGGCAAAAACAGAACAGAAGGAGCAAAAAATTCTGATTTAATTTATTTTTCTTCCCTTTCTTCATCTAAATAACATGCAAATACCCTTCCTTATTTATGTCACATTAGAAGTAAAGACTATTTAATACCTACTTCTAAAATATATTATTATGATGGCATTTTTGAACAATATTATTTCCTTTAACAAGTTCATTTCAATCACAATTCAGATTCAGAAGTCTTCAGTACTTGAAGCAAAATTATGACATCAAAACCAGGATATCTCCAATTATTATGTATTTGAAGTTATAATAAGTTTCATTATTGGACCAGTTTCCTGAAATGTGAATAATTCCATATTTATTGCCCTTTCCAGAGGATTTGGCCTTTGGTGAGCTACATTTTTATTTATGACTATTGTGAAACATTTGAACATAACGAGAGGCTGTTCTCTATCAGCCAAGTATCATTCTTCTACTGATGACTAAAATATTTTGCCTCATAAAACCAAAGCCAAACACATTTTATTAAATTGATAAAAACATATCTTATTTTAAAGCCACTCCACAAACAAATTGCATAAATAGATTTATTTCTAAATGTATTTACACAAAGGACAATTTTTAAAATAAATTTTATTTACAGAAGTTCTTTTAAGAAGTGTTTAAGAGAGGCTGCACAGATCAGAAAAATTGTTCAGCAGGCTGGTTTTATGGCTGTGAATCTTGTTTAAGTTGACTTATTGACTATAATTTGTTAAAATCAGCTGCCAGCTGACCTCACACCAAGAGCAGCCTTCAGTCAAAAAAAGAATCTCTGTTAGGACAATTACTGCTCCTCTTGCAATGAAAGACAGGCAGAACCAAAAGAAAATGTGGCTGTCACTAACTGTTTAAATAATTTTTTCCTCCACCAGTTCCAAAGCCTCAAATTTATTTGGGGTATTAAATGAACAAATAATAAACAGCACAAACTAAAATTAACAAGCCAAAAACCTAAGAGTACCATGATTTCCACATTTCTCCATTTCCCAGTTGTGGATAAACAAGTTTATTTTCCTAAAGAGAGAACAATTTCCCCCCCTTTCCTTTGGGAACACCCAAAAGGACAATTGAGCTGCCTCTTCACAGCACACCAGTGTCAAATTAAAAATACACTCCACAGTTCCAGAAGGGTGTTTATTGTCTACCAGGTTATCTTTGATTTATACCACTGTGGCCACATTCCAGCTCCAACAAATTACTTCCACCTACCAACAACACCAAGCATATTTTCCCACAGGGCACAACACTTTAAGCACTTGACCTCTAAATTTGACAGTATTTGCACTGCACGTTGTTATCTTCCAAGAAAAAGCATGGTTTTGGTCTTTTTCTCCCAATTGTTTAAAGAAAAGGGAAATATATTAAAATATCTGTTTGGTTTTTTTTTTCTAATTTTTATTCTGCAAGCAGGAGTTTAAGTGAAGGAATTTTGTGCTTAAATGAAGTCAAAATTCGGATAATTTAAATATTTGCAGAAAAACATTACCTAGTTTCATGCAAATGTTCTCTTCACTTCTCTTCTTGCTCTGGCCTAGAATTCAACCTGAATATTCCCCAGCAGAATCTGGTTCTGTACGCCAGGATGATGGCCTTGGAAATAGCACTGCCATATTTCCATTTCCTGGGATGTGACAGCCTAAAAGATGGGAAAAAGGGAAGCTTTGAACCTGAGGAATCTTTGGTTAAGACACACATTTTGACAGGCTGTTCAAGGTGCATTTCATTTTGCTGGACTGGTTTCTTTGATAAGGATATCCCTCAGCACAGAAAAAGATCAAGCCATAAAAGAAAACAGAAATTAGTGCCCATTTACCCTCAGCTCAGCTGAATTTTCTGTGGGATTGTGGAATTCAATGTGTCAGTCTCCACCAAATCCTTCCCCACAATACACAGGAATTTAATCAGACAATGCCCAGTAACGGTTCAGCCAATGTCCATTAGCATTTTTCACCTATTTCAAAGCTTATGTCTAAAACTCAAGTCATGGAAAATATCTTTTCTGAAAGGGACATGAATAAAGATATTTTTGACCTCCTGTTTCTCCTTATTACATAATGCTTTCAAATATTTGTGAATTCATATTTACAGAAACAGGCCTGAACAAGTTGAAGTAAATAATTGGAGTGGTAGCAAAATATGTTCTGTGAAAGTCAAATGATGGTCTCTTCCACAGACTTAATGTAATTTCAGGAAGTTGCCTGTAGACCCCTTAATTTAAAGCTGTTTTTTAATTGAAAATTTCTGCTGTAACAACTTGAATTAGAAAAAAAAAAAGAAAGAAAACAAATCATTAAAATCAGAAGAAATAGATCTTTCTCAGACTTTGTCATTGTGGGAAATATTTCAGTTGCTTCCCAAGGTTCAAATAGCTGAAAACATTTAATTATAAAGCTAGAAAAAGAGATTTATTGCCTTTATTTAGTCACTGCATCTGTCAGTAGGGAGGTAGACAAACAGCTTCCAAGTTGCTGGGTAACTTCTCATTTCAGTGAGAAGACCAACAGGAATTAAACTTATTTAATATTACATAGACACAATGAGGAAATCACACAGTGAGAAGGATGGCTTATTAGGAGCTGGGATTTGGGGTGTTAACATGTGAAATAAGTGCAGTGAAAACTCTCTTTTCTACCAATCTCCTTAGTAAGAGACTGAGCCTTGCATTTTTTACCCCTGGGGAAGGTTTGCTTTGATTATTATAATAATATTATGTCATGCAAATAGAGCTTGGTGTAGAAGGTAAAGACCACAATATCTGCAAAGAATAATTCCCTTGGGGTCCTTAGGGTTGGGTTTTTTCACTCCTTTCTTCATTCACATGCCACACCCCCATAAATATTGCATAAACCCGATAAAAGTACATTTTCTAAATTATCAAAATGAAACTTTGCAGAAAGAACACAGACATTGCTGAGGAAATAGCTACTTAATTCCTAATGCATTTAACCTGCTTCCATCTACAGAGGGCACTTAGGCAGATCTGGGATGAAAACCTGTTATTTCAGCGAGGTTCAGTTTAAATTGAACTCGGGAGAAGTGTGAAGAAAGAAGCACACACTCCTCAACCCTCAGCTCTGAAGCAGAAAAGCCACAGTTCCTCTTGCTCAAGCTCCTAATTGTCAGAACGAAGAGAAAGTGGATGCAAAGTGAGTAATTACGCCCTGCCTGAGATGCAAACCCACAATTGGCAGGGTTTCTGTCAGCCTGGGCTGCTGCTCGGGCAGCTTCTGCTTCCAGCAAGGAATGTGCCATTTGTCACAGGCACACTGAGACTCACACCCAGCCCTGTGGAACTCCTCCCTGTCTCCACAAGCCATAATCCACACGGAGCAGGGAGAGGAACAAGCTTCATCTGCAGGAGTTCATTACAAACAACTCCTTCATAACTCACGCCTTGCTGGAGCGCACAAATCCCCCAAATTCGGGGAAGGGCTGAGCTGCAGATGACTCCCAGCAGCAATTTCTGTGATTGCTAACCTGGATCATGATCACACACCAGAAACACTGGGGCCTGAAACAATTTCCCATCTATTACCTGGGCATTGCAGCAGCTCTCCATCACGGGGGGCCACAGTTATGTACAGGATGCATGGCAGGAGGGTGAGAATGTGCTTAATCAACCCATTTTCATTTCCTGCACAAAACATTTCGTTTCAAATACTCAAGGCAGGTAGAGCTAAAAGGCTGGTTTGCTGAAATCATTCAAAGTGGTAAATAATTTCCGATTTTCTACCTCAGGGTGTTTTTCTCTCACTTTTTTTAGGCAAAGCTTTTTTCCTTTTACCATTGGAAGGAATAATTTTCTTGTTCCACTTTGACATATTGATGTTCCTAATAGGTGTTATTTTCAGAAAAAACTTTGTCTTTGGTTCCCTTTACCTCCTCTGAATTCCACCATGGAGTTAGAGATCCACATCCAGAAACCCCAGGCCGCTCCTTTTGCAGAATTTACTTCCATTCCTTCTTGATGAGAGGAATAGCAATAATGCTTTAGCAGTGTTAGTTAATTGGATAATGTCTGTGAATTTGGGTTTTATCCTATATTAAGCACTGCTTTCCATTTGTTTGAGTTTTGCTTTTTATCTCTGTATTTGAAGCTTTTAAATTCCCCATTAGAGTCTCATAGAAAGTGAAAGGAGATCTGGTCAATCAACCAATAAAGAGGGATTCTCTGGGCCACTCCTGGTAATTCCTACCAGGAACCAGACACACAGAACTAAATATCTTTAAAGAGTGGGAATTCCTCTGAGTACTATATGGGTACTTTCCAGCAGAGTTATGGCAGAAGTTCCCACTATCCATGGCAATACAGCTGCACATATTTCTGATACAGAAAGATATCATAGATGGGGGATATAAATGATTGATGCCTGGATTGCTGCAATATCAATTAATGCAAAAGGACATTAATTAATCAGTGCTTTTCCCATTACCAGGAAGCTGCAGGTTCTCTCTGTGGATTCTCCACTGGCCAAGGACTAGGAATTCCCATTAGGTTTTCATCCACTGGAATGATAAATTCATTGATATTTCTGCAAAGGGTTGTGGAGAGAACACAGAGGGATGTGCAGGCAAAGCCCCCGAAAAAGCAAGGGTTGGGGCCAGCCCAAAGAGTGGATATTTGCATTTCCCACTTAGGAAGGAAACAACAGCATTAGACTAAAATTATAAAAATCAAATATTCCTTGGTGAGCTTGTGCAAGACAAGCTCAAACTGAGCACTGTGGTATTAGAGAAATTCCAGCTAAGAAATGCACATAATCATTATTTCTGCTTTTTTCTTTCTTTCTCTTTCCTTCTTTTTCTCTCTTGGTGTCTCCTTCTGGAAGTGCAACGTGGAATGTGTGTGTGTTTGATGGTTTTTGTTCTCCAGCTCCATAACAACATGAAAACTCTCTTTGAACACTTAAATATTCCACTTTAGTGGCTGGGCCCAAATCTGAATACATATCTGTGGCTTGGCCCCCTGCTGCTTAAAGTAATTTGCACTCAGATGAAATTGTGACCCTCAGAAACAGAAGTATTTATGTTGAAAGAGAACTGAATATTTACAAAGATATTGTTCCAAACCAGAAAATTATGATATAAATATGATTGCACTGTATAAGTCAGATAAAATCTACACAAACCTTTTCTTTAAAGAAACCCAAAATTATTTTGTTTCTGAAGTGCAGATAAAAAGAATTTCAATAACATTGTATTTTCAGGCCTTATTGTTAAATGATCCAAGGAAAGTTTTTTCCTGGTTCCAGTATTTTCCTTATAAAAGCTGTATTTCAGACAAAGTAAGCTTGGATCATTTAAAGTCCCCACAAGGGACTGATACTTTGTGAATGGTTTTTTGAATGGTTTTGATATCCCAGTTTTTGAGATCCCTGTGTGGCTTTATTTTCTGGACAATTCAGTTACTCTCTCATGCTCTGACCTTATTACGATGTTGTTTTTCCCTTCTCTTCACTACCCTGTTCTGTGAGAAAGTTCTCTATAAATTTGATATAAATATAATTCATGTACAATATCTATAACTTAGTCAACTTCACAAGGCATAAAAATATCAATTTCTTTTTCTTTACTCCTCAGTTCTTATTTTTGTACAATATTATCCATTTGCTATGAATTCCCTTACAGCAAACTTAAAAATCCCCAACCAAACCAAACTGCAACAACAAATAAAAAACCCCTTAAAATCCATTCCATCCACATCAACTACAGGGTAATTTTTTTGTTTCCTGGGTCGGCTTGTGCTCTTTCATGTAATGTACCAATTTAAATGCAGATGGCCAAGGAGAAAATCCATTTCTCCTCACACTGCTCATGTCCCCAGGGTGTGATGGATGTGCCAAGGAGGAGCCATGGGCAGGTTCCTTCTCTGCCAAGGGCACCACAGTGCTGTGGGCAGGGACACCTTCCAGCAGAGCAGGGTGCTCAGAGCTCCAGCCAAGCTGCCCTTAAACACAGATTTTGGAAATGTTTCTCTTATGTGCAAACTGCTGGCACAAAACCAGGGTTCTAAAAAAAACCAAAAAACCGAACAAACAAAAAAAACCAAACCAAACCAAACAAAACAAAAAAAAAACCAGGGTTCTACAGGACCTTGGGAGTGCTGAGTGTCCCACTGCCATGCATTTAGTTAGAGCGTGGCTGCACTGCCATAGCTGGGCCTGGACAGGGCATTCTCTGTGGGAATTTAATTAATCCCCTGTCTTTTTTTGCCAATATTTCTGCCAGAGCTCCTTGATCTGAAGGCTCTGCTTGGACACTCATTGGGTGCAACTCATCATCGTGACATGATGCAGAGGGGATGAATGTGTCAAAAACAGAGTGGAGATACACAGAGATCTCTCCAGAACCCCAAAATACAGATTTTCAGTGATCCCAGACAGCTGTGAGCAAAGTTACTTACAGGACTGCATTATTCTACAACTAAGAGGTCAAAGCTTGAAGAATTCCAGGACAGTCTTGCTGAGACAGCTCCTCCAAACCTTGTCCTGGTGGATTTACCCCTAGGAGAGGGGATTTGCCCTTCCCAAAGACGTGAGAGGTAAAATGCAGCAGGGCTGAGTGCAAATGACACTGCTGGATCCTCTGTGAGTGCATTAGTATTTTCAGCAGGTCTCTGTTGTGTGAGGAGGAAGATGACAACAACCCCCAGGCATTAACAGCCTAAATTAGACAGACAATGTGGCTGAAATATTGAATATCTTACATAAAACAGGGGAGGTCAAAACAGCACGGTGATGATAAGTTATCTCACTTGGCTGGTAGACTTCATGGAAGAAATAAGTTTATGTATGGGCTGCCTCCTCTAATTCTGAATTCTCAGAGCTTAGGAATGATTGTTTATCTGCTAACAGCCTGCAGGGATTTGGTAAAATAGCTACAGCATAAAACTGAAAAATAATTGAAATAAATAAAGTGCTACCTGGCACCATCCTTGTTTATTCTGTGCATCTGATATTAAAATTCGGATGTCTTATGCTCGTAATACATAATAAGGAATGAAAATGTCATAAAATCAATACCTTCTAACAGCAGAGGGAAATGTCACAAATTATCCCATTCTCATTATAGTTTTCAGACAGTAATTTCACAAGCCTCCAAGGGATTAGCAAAGCTGAGCATATTTTTGCTCTACCCTCAGATGTCAGTTTTATTGTACATGATCTAGGCACTGAAGGTTCTCCGCTCCAGAAGTTAGAAATCAATTGTTTTGCCAATGAGATTCTTCTGCAGGGCTGTTAGCTGCCTTTGTAAGTGTGAAAGTACCAAATTCTGTGTCCCTGCTTAAATGACTTTGAATTGCAAAATTACACTCCAAGCCCTGATGTGGTGCAGACTCCTGCTGGATGCACGCAGGGAACGGAGAGCTGCACTCCCAATAAATAAAATGTACTTTCTAAAGAAAAGAGATTTATGAATTCTGTTCTACATATTTAATTACTCACCCATTTTTTTTCTAGAAAGGTTTTTTAATGAGGGATTAGAGTTTGCTCAGACAAGAATGAACCAGGAGGGACCGGTCTGTCCCAATCCCAGCGATGCCATTTGCAGATCTTGTCTGGGTGCAGTGGGTGCTCCGGGACGTTGAGGTGACCTAAGGTGC
The DNA here is from genome assembly GCA_025920805.1 of Petroica traversi. NCBI lineage: Eukaryota > Metazoa > Chordata > Aves > Passeriformes > Petroicidae > Petroica > Petroica traversi. The sequence continues at coordinate 3,032,537 of JAHLSL010000024.1, read as the reverse complement.
CATCTCTGCAAATTTCACCAATCTGATTCACTTTCTTACTGATTCTGATCCTCTGATCAATCAACCTGCAAACGTGGCAGCCTGAGCTCAAACTGCTCTGTGGACAATCAGGCCCAGCCCCATGGAGAATTCCAGGATCTGCTGCTGATGCTAAGCCCATCTTCACCACTTGGACAATAAACACTCCTTGCAGCTCACCACGAACCCAGAGGTGCCCATTCATGCCACAGCAGCCAAACCACAAGATATTTCCACAGGATATCCCAGTTGGAAGGGGCCCATTAGGATCAAAGTCCATCCCCTGGCACAGGGCAGCCTCAGGAGTCCCCACCCGGGCTGAGAGTGCTGCCCAAACACTCCTGGAGCTCTGCCAGGCTCAGTGCTCTGAATTTTATAGCACATCAAGAAATCTAGAGAAAGACATTTTGTAGGAGTCAAATGGATATTTTGTGAACACCGCACACATTGAGGATTCTTGCACCCAGAAAGGTGAGTCAAACTAAATAAAAAAAACAACAATAAACAACTACCCAAAATCCCACCAGCAAAAACAGAGGACCCAGGCTTTAGGGATGGTTCCAGTTCTGTCTGTACATATAATATAAAATATAAATATATACATAAAATATAAATTGAAGTGGTCTGGGAAAAGATAATAAACCCAAAATGTCTTTCATTGTGAAGCCTCTCCAGTTTAGACAGAGATTGCAAAGCAGGAAATTTTGCCAATACAAATGTTAGCCCAGACCGCCACATCAAAATAGAAACCATTGTACAACAGCCAGAGCTACAGGAATATGACTCATGTAAATATGAAAAGGCTGTGATTTTTAATGGAATCTCTTTCCCAACAAATCTTTAACCACAGAATTTAGTACTCGTGAGATTGTAGGACTCTGGAAGTTCAGATGGTTACGCAGTGTTAGAAAAGAAGAAAAAAAATGCCTGGGATCAAAGACTCTCTGCAAGGGAAAGGCTCAATGTGTTACTACAGAGATAATTCACAATTTATCTGAGACCTCTAAGTACCTCTGAAGCTCAACACAGCATAACATTCCTTTGAAAAGCCCAGTTTTCAAATAAAGGCTACATTAATAAAATACACATTAGATTATATATTTAAAAAAATATTGTTGAAGTACTTTGGAAACTGGAGCCAAATTCAATACCAGGTCCTTGCTGTGCATTATCCATTTGCTACAAAGGCTCAGAACTTTAACCATGGAAAGAGCAGCAAAGGCCAATTAATTAAATAATGTTCCAGTATTTAATACACTCATTTGTCAGCACAGAATATTGTGGAACCAATTTCAAATCTCAGTCCACCCACTCTGAGGCCCTAAGATGAAAAGATCATAGTCAATATCTTGGACTTCAAATATGAGAATAAAGACTAAACTTTCCCACTCCACCCAAAGAGCTGAGACTTCCTAACTCCCAAAATAAAAAAAATAAAAAAAATGACAACAAACTTTTTTTCCAATAACAGATGTGAAAAAAGCATTCATCAATTCTTTCTGACATTAAGCATTTTAAATGCATGAAAAAGAAACATGTTGGCTAAACACAGACAACTCTAGCAGAGAGCAGAATGGCTCACAAGATGAATATCAGATGAAAATGACAGCTGTTACAATTAAATTCAGTATTTATGTTTTCCTCGTTGAAAATGACATCTTATTTACAAACAAAACTATCTCACCATCTGAGGGAAAAAACCAAACAAGTATGGTTTTTTTTGGTTTTTTTAAACTTTCAAACAAATATTGTAGGAAAAGCTCTTTTCAAGTTTAGATTCTCCTTTTTTTTTTTTTTTATTGGTTCCAGATCACTCTTTTAATTTCCACATGAGTTCTTTCCAGGGATGTGTGTTTGCAGGGATTTATCAGGTCAACGAGTGCACCCCAATCTAGCCTTAAGTTTGGTTTTTTTTTTCCTCTGGGAGATGATTGTGTGTTATGGAAATCAGTCCAGGAGGGAACCCAGCTTTTGGTGCTGCCCAGAATTTTTTGTGTAGGTCCCTCCTATCGTTTCATCCATCAAATCCTTGCTGGGGAGTGTCCCAGAGGAGAACAGGACCATTGCTCTCTCTCATTATGGATATCTCAGAGATGCAGGTGAGTGAAATCCAGACCACCCCAGTTTTGCCCCTGGCTTTAATTTCACATTCTGTTCTTGCCCTCAATTTCTGCTGCTGGAGAACTGAGCGCTGCTGATGTGATTAGAGGGATGTGGCACATAACAGAGCTGGCTTGCACTACAAGGATATTTTTATGCCATAAATTCCTTCTGAGTATGGCAGAGTTACCTCAGGGCCATGCTGTTCCATCCTTCAGGACTGCTGGATTTTTTAAAACAATATTTATAATTTTTTCTTTATTCTCAGTGCTTGGGTTGCTTAGGGATTTTTTTTTCCTCTCAGGCTCTTGGCAACACATCAGCTCCAGAAATCACACCATTTTCCTGACCTTTAGACTCTAAACTAAGTAAAGTTTGAATCCTTTGGTTTTCTCATTTCTCTGGATTAGTTCCTTACCCTTCTTTTGATTGCATTAGAGCTATTAGAGTTTTCCTTTCACAGTAACCCCTGGATTTATCAAATTGAATGCTATTTGGAGGGTTTGGGATTTGAGTTCTGAATCTTGTTGTTGATATCCTGAAAGAATTCCAGCTGAATGCTCAGTTATGAATCATTAGGAATCACTTAAGTCTTAATGATGTCAAGCAATTAATGAACAAAAAGATACAGCACAAATAGCAGCACACAGTAATAATAAGGAAAATGTGCTTTCCTCAAGGTAGGAGGATTTGATATCCCAAAAGTGACTTTGAATAAGCTTGTCATTGTTTTCATTGATCTTGCTTTTGAATATGACTTCTGCTACACATTAAAATGAGTAATTAGTGTTTATTTTCAGTGTGAGTGACACCTGTAGAACATGGACAGACTGGCTGTGCAATTATGTCAACGCTGTCCACTGACCTTGAATTTTGAGAGAGCCAGCTGTCAGAAAAAGAAATCTTTAATTTCATTGACTCATTAAATTAAAATCATTTTTAGCAAAAATAATCATGGGTGAATTGCCATATGTTCTTGAAACTTAGGAGACTGGGCAGATTTTTAAATAATCAGAGTGCAGAGCTGTTCTTTTAAACTAAAATGTTTTCAGCATTCCTATTTCAGCTACATTTACAATCCAGTTGAACATGAAGTTCTGGAACAGCAGGCAAAACTAAGTAAAGAAATGAATGATTCTGGGAGTTGCATGCTGTTCACAAAGAGATATAAGTGAGCAGTCTGTAGATGAATAAAATATTAAAATACTAATGTAAATCTGTAAGGAAAACTTAACAGATTGCAGAATTAATTGTGGTTTCTTTTTTTTTTTTTTTTTTTACTTTTATACTGACAGCGTTTCCCTGAATTAAATTCAATGCAAGTTTTAGAGTTGTTGAATACGATTCAAGACGTAAAGATGAGCAGGAGAATCTGGTGCAAGAGTACAAAATCTTGGTTGGAAGAAAAGCCAGAGGAGCAGGGGCACCATCTGTTCTCTTCCAGTTGTTCCTGCATTCATCACTCCACAGACTGTGGCCACTGAGGCCCAGACACCAATCCCAGCACACAGAACTGGGAGAAATGGGGCACCTTTGAGTGTTTCTCTGTGCACAATTCCTCTTTTTGCTCCTCTCCCCATCCTATGAATCCTCCAGTGAATCAAGAATACAATGTTATTTGTGCATTTCTATCAAAGTGAATTCAGATAACGATGGTAAGACTGAGACTATAGTTCAATGAAATTATAAAAATTCGAAGAAACTTAGATAACAAAAAAGATTAAAAGCTTACTCCAGGAAGAGACTTGTGGGATAGAAAGAGTTATCTCAAATAGACAAAGAGACTTGCAGAAATTTCAGCATTTTCTCCTGCTTTTATTGCTCCCCTAAGTTATTCTCTCTTTTGCATTAATTTATATCATAAGCAACTGTATTGTACCAACTGCTATGACACCTCCATCTCTATATCGAGTTCTGCAGTCAAATATTTCTATTGTTCTCCTCATCAAATACAAATTAGTGATCTATAATTAACAAAGTTTCCTGGAAGCCCCTCAGGATGCTCTTTTAGAGGAATATCAAAGAGTGGACTTCTTAGATGAGAAATTTGGTGCCACTGTTGATGCCCAAATCCAGATCCTACATTCATCCCTAAGCAGAACAACTTCCGATCACAATCCCACTATGAACTCTGTTTTCTGAGCACTGTTCCTGCTCTTATTCCAAGACATTTCCATGAATGTCTCTTGAGAAGCAACAGCAACATCTATTTGTCACTTCCCAACGAACAGCTCTTGAAGACTTCTTTGTGAGGTGTTTCCTCCCCAGCACAGACATCTCTGCTAATCAAGGCTGGACTCTGGGGAAGGATTTGTTTTGTTTCATTCAAACCCCCGTGGTTGGAGGAGGCTCAGCTTTTCCAGCTTTGCACAGCCCTGGTTCCTTTGAAGGGAATCTCCACTGCTGCCCATTGATCTCCTGCTTTTTTTGTTATGATCACTAAAAGTTTTCCAGGGTGCACTGCAAGCCCTATTGCTGGCTGGTTTCTGATAAAACACAACTGTGCTGGGAGAAAGAGAATAGGTGATAAAGGGAATATTATGTTTCATTAGATGGTAAGAAGATATGTCAGCTTCAAAGATGAAGCCAAGATCATTATGTGAGCTTCTTCTGTTAAATAAATGATGCTTAGAAGAACAGAAATGGGAATCAGAATTTAAAAGTGGATAAGATAAAAATACGGTAATTTGTTACAGAAATATATTATACAGAACTCTCTATTATTTATTTCTTTAAAAACTCAAAGTGGATAAATGGGATGTTTTGGGAAATAAATTGTGCCTTCTAGATTGAAGTCCATGGGCAGATTATTGGCCTGAGCTCTTTTGATCTGCCTTCATTCTCAGTAAGAACCAATTTTTAAAGTCAGAAGTTATCAACTTCAGCTCTATTGCTGTGTGGATTTTTAATTTCTATTTCAAAAGCAAAAATTGCCTAAAAAGATATTTGCAAAATAGCAAACAATTTAAAGCTGACCTATCGGCAGCATCTTCTCTTTCATTGGGTTGGGAAGTTTCTAGCAGAGTATGTAAATGAGGAAAGCAATACCTGAACATAAGGAAGGTCATTATATTCAGAAGTTTTTGAAATAAAATTTAGTAATTCTTACAATGAGTTAATAAAAAGCTATGCGTTTTGTATTTGCACATCGTTGTACATGCAAATATATAGGTACAATATTAAATAATGAATGAAAGCAGCACCTGGACATTGAAGTGTTTCATTTAAGTTAAGAGAAACTCGTTATATGAATTATTGTCTAAGAGGAAATATAAAATTGGTATTTAAAATTCCAACAATATTCAGAACTGCAGGATGCTCAAACCAGAGCTGTGTCCCTCCCTGTGTCAAGGTAGGAATTCACTTCACCATAGTGACAAAAAAACACCAATATTTTTTTCCTGCTGAGCCCTATGTAAGCTGGAAGGATGAGAATGTCCCCAATTAATTTTGTCCTTCGTTCCCTGACAGAAGGTCCCACACTCTCATTCCAGCTGATTAACTGCTTAATGTTCTGCAGCAGAACCTGGAGCGGCCAGCAGCACCACGGAGGGCCTCAAATAGCTTTGGTCAATCAATGTAAAACATGACCAAATATTAATTACTGCAGTTAGCCTGCCTAAAATGTGCAAAACTCTCAGAAAAAAATTGTATTTTCTGGTATTATTGACGTGCTGGTTTAGAGTTCTCAAAGGCTAACGCAGTGATTTTTAAACCAGATTGAATTCTTGTACACAGCACTGCATCATTTTAAATATCCCAGATTTATCTCTTTGGAAAATGGATTCACCTAAAACATAGACCTACAAATGTGCCCTCAATCACTTTAAAATTATTTTTAAAAGCATCTTGAAAATCGAGTTATAACACACCAGATTTCCTGTTAGAACAAATCCAAACTAAGCCCCAGAAGCACAACAAAAACCAGAACAAGCCTGGAGACAGATAAGGTTCAGTAGAGCAAAGCTTCATCTAAAGACATATCTGTTTACTCTGACAGTTTCTTTCCTCTCTGCTGCTTTTTTAAATTTTTCTTCTATTTTTCTATTATTTTAGAAACTCTCCCTCAGTCTTGTCAGAAAAACCACTCATATCAAAGCTGCATTTCTATGCCTCCATATTCTTGTCTAATTATATTTTGTACCTCTCCACATCATGGCTTGCTTTCACCATTAATTAAAAATGTAATAAAAATCATAAATTACTTAATTAGCTGTTGCTGAAATTCAGGATAGCATTTTATTGTATCTGAGATTCAGACTTCTCAAACTCAGCACCATTCTGGACCAAATTTGGCAAATGAGAAAACAGGATCACCTCTGCTCACCTTTGCACTAATTAACTTCTGTTTAATCCCATCTAATCCCTGGGAAGGTTTTTAATAGTTTCCTGTTTCATTTGGAGTCAGGTACAGGTAATTAGGAGTAGAATTGTACCTTGATTTCTTTTCCATGTTGGCCAAAAATTCCAGGGAAAATTTATACAAAAAATGTTATTTGAAACCAGGCAATTTCTGTTGGGTAATGATGTCCTGAGTAATTGTTCCAAAATATTCAGAACTTTGGCTCTGCTGGACATGGCTGAATGTAACTAAAGATTGAGAGGAAAAAGTGAATGTAAAGTGTTGATAAAATGCAAAATACTGAAAGATTTTTCCCTCTGATGCAAATTTTGGGGCAAATATGGTAAATTTTTCTTGAATTGAGGAAGAGAATGGAAGTTGAAGCAGTTGGAACAATTCCTTGTGCCAGAAAACTCCTGGATATCACTCCTGGATATCATCGTGGAAAATTCACCCTGCTACCCATAACAGCTGTAACATAGAAAAACCCTGAGTGTGTAACAAAGGCTACAGAACTCCATTAAAACCTTTATCTGCACATGCCAGAAACAGACCTAGAGTTTATCAAAGGGTTTCTTATTGATTGTGAAATATTCACAGAAATCGTGATAATTTTAAAAAAAATCATCCCTTAAAAAAAAGCAAACAAGCAAACAACCAACCAAACAAAAACAACCACCATATATATTTTAGGCTTATTCTGTTTAATGGGCTTGACTGGGTAGATAACGCAGCTTGCAAGAAAAAATCTGAAATCCTTGTTCATCCACAGCTCCCCACGAGGAAAATAAAACCTATAAAAGAGCTTAAAGCATTTAAAGTGTGACTTAGTCTGCTTTTAGGTATTTTAATTGTAATCCTTAAAACTTTGTTCAGCTGCTCTGTAGGCACCTGAAGTGCAGAAGTCATTTTCCTAGGAAATTACATTTTTTGTCCAGCAAATAAATAAAAAAGTATATCTGAGTCTGGAGCACACTCGGCTCCTCAGTTTGCGCCAAATCCTTGGCTCAGTGAAGGGGCAGTGGCTGCATTCCTGCCACAGATTTTGGGTGTGACTTTGCTAAAAACTGTTCTCCAGCTGAGTTTCCAGGCTGAATCTCCATCCCCACCCCAGCCTGGGAGAAGCCAAGTGTGAAGATTTCAGCGCAAAGGAAAAGCGCGAAAGGCTCGCGCTCTTTGTGCTCTCACGCCTTCCCACCGAGCTGGAAAACACTTCTGCAGCCAGAGAAAAGGAAATAAACCACTGCTGCCACAAACCATGGGCACAGATGAGAGATGAGAGAGGGGTTTTCGTCTCCACTGGTGAGTGTTCTTATCTCTGGCTGGAAAGAGAAGCAGAGAAGGAATGGGCTGTGCTATGACACAGCCTAAGATGTTCCACAGGCTGCTTCAGAAATATTGAAAAAATTCAGGCACAAATTCATCACATCCTGCACATATTTCAGGGATATTTGGTATGCAGAGGGAAATTAGAAATCCACGAAATGAGTGAAATGGAGGATTCCCTTTCCTATGGTACTCTGTTAAGTCTTGCCCTTGGAAATTTCAGAAAAGTTTTATAAGGAGCCGTTCGTTTATTAAAAATTCACCAGTCCACAGTCCAGTAACTAGGGGAAATCACTGGGCAAACTCAGTTTTTAAGCTTTTCAGAAGCCAAAGAAAATAAAATCACTTCTCATAAACAGTTCAGCAAGAACAGAACGTTTTCCTGTTGCCTGAAGTAACCAACTGAACAAAACCACGCTCTATGACTTCTTTAACACATCTCAATTCTGGTGTTTGCCTTCAGAAAACAGAAGATAAGATGCAAGTGTATTTTTCAGAAGCTGGATCTTGTTATCGTTTTTATAAGGTCACATACTGAACACAGGAAATTGAAAACCCTGTGGAGCAAAATATCGTTGCAGGTGTGCTGATTCTAATGTAGGTTTTGTTCAGTTCTTGTGGAGGTTTTTTTATTATTTCAGAATTGATTTGACTTCTCCTAATACTTTATTCTTGAAAATATAACCTTTTTCTTTAGGGTTGTTGCTGTTTGAGTTGCTTGATATCTTACAAACCACACTCAGATTTGTTTCATCTGATGTTCAAATTCAAATAGAGGGAATGTTATCGAACTCGGAGCCCTGTAATGCCTCTGATACAAAATATCTTCACTGCTAAAACTGGATGACACTCAGAATTATAATTTTCTCCAAAGTTCATTGAAAGACAAGGAATATTTTAATATTTTTTTCCCTTAACTTTATTGTTTCACTGCTTTTTTTCCCTCTTCATTGCTTCAAAAATTACTCTGCTGCAACAGAACTTCAGTTTCCTGCAAGATGTGTTTGCTATATATATCCTGCAAAACTATTTACATTCATTTATAATCACTGAGGAGACTTGATAAGTGACTTTCACTTACAATCAAGAGCCATGCATTTTCCCCAGAATAGCTGTGGCTCTTTGGATATTTTTGTTTGTCATATTTCAGTCATATTATTTGAGCTACCACAGATAAACTCTTGGCCCAAATTAGGTTGAACATGGACAGGTTACCAAAGACAGAAGAACACGCAGTTCTTAATCCAAAATATGGACAAATAAACATCAATAATTAAATGTTTCTAACTTTCAATGGAGTGCTTGCTTTTCCTGATATAAATGCAAATTAACTTCTTTGTGGAATGGGATATCATCTTTTCATCTTGGGATCAGTGTGAGGATCTGATACCATTTTCCAGCACCTAAAGGGACTGTGGGGACCTGGGCACATCCTAAACTCCTCCCAGACAAGACAAAAATTACTCGACCTAATTTAATGTCCATTTCCTACCCCTCTCCATAATTCTGCCCAAGGAGTGTGAACCAACAGAAAGGGTATTTAGAATGGATGATAAAGTTATGATCAATACTCATGCAAAATTTAGCATCTGATTTAAAACGGTTTGATGGAATGCAAAAAAAAGGTGAATAATACATGAAGTTCCTCCTCCATGAGTGCTGCTTCACACCCTTGAAGATGTAAAAAGTGTTCATAAAAACAGAACCCACAGGTATTGCAAAGATTTTAGCCTTAAAGAGTTCAGATAAAGTGAGAAATCAGCAAGCCCAGGAGCAGAATTAAAAGGAATTTAAATCCCACACCGGAAGGAAAAGCATTTATGCTCTTCCATGATAAACCTTTGACAGGAGACGTTTAAATACACACTGAGCACGGGAATCCTGCTCTCCTGCAGCTTCTGAAATTATTAATGAGCTGCAGGACTCAGCCCGTTATTGAATTAATTATAATTAATGAAATTTGGCTGACTCCAGTGAAAGGCAACCGATATCTGGATGGGCACAGTTGTTCATCACTTTGATGTGCAGTTCGGGTTTTCTGCTCCTTTGGGGCATTCAGCTAACCCAATCCTAGTCAACCAACCATTAGGTAGATATTTTTAGGTAATTTTAGGTCTTTTCTCTAGTTATTGAAGAGAAAAAAAAAACCCTCTATAGAACCCTGGTTTTCTTCCTGCATTTGATTATTCATTTTGGACCCTTTGGGATGAATTATTTTCTAGATTTTCATCAGTTCTACAGGAGGTTTTAAGAAGGAGCTTAGACAAGTCTCAGACAAGTCCAAATGATTTGTGTGAGGTGAGATAATACAACAGCAGAGTGTTAGACACCTGAAACAAATAGAATTTTTCAAGTTATTTTAAACAAAACCCTTTCAAATCAAAACAAACTGCATTCAGTATAAATCTCAAAATGTTCATACAATATTAATTGTGTAGTTCCAGGTTTTTCCTTTCCCTTTTCACAGTCCTTTGTGAACATCAATGATTTGAAATACAGGAAGTAAAAATAAAACAAATGAGCCAGTAAGGGAACTGGTTTTGCTTTAGACACTGCCTTGGAGAAAGTTCCTCAAACAGTCCCAGACTGTCAGAAAATACATCCTGTAAGTGGTTTTTCAGGTTAGACAGAATAAGTCCATTTTATCCTTTCAATATAATGCTATTTCTTCCAATAATGATAGCACTGGCAATTTTTATCTTCCATCCTGTTATTGAAGGAGGATTAAGATATTTCTAATGTCATACAAGTACTCTTCAGGAAAGAGCGATGATTATTAAAAAAAAGTGCTCTAAAATTAGATGATTCCAAGGTGTCAGGATCCACATCTCCCAGACAAGTTTAGCAGGCAAGGACTGGGGAATGCTGAGCTGCTGAGGGCCAGACATCTCCTCAAATGGAAACAATTTTCTTTGAGGACAGGAAAAGAGAGAAATCATCATGGAACAAAAATACCACAGAATATCGACCTTCAGCTCTCTGTCAGGTTTGGTTGATTGGATGAATATAACCCAGGGAAGGTTTAACAAAATCTTACACTCCAACTTCTTTACCACAGGAAAGGCAGTGAAGTGATAACTTCACCATTTTACCAATTTTTGCATTTGTAATCTGTTGCTCACTCCTTTTTTTTTTTTTTTTTTTTTTTTTGGTATGGAGATGGAATGGGCTTTTTGTTTCTTGTTTTTAATTTGCTTTTTGTTCCTTACAGATTTATTCTGTTAAAGCGAAAGCTTGTGCATCTTAACATTACAATGAGCTAAAAACTAAGTTGCTTGATGCTTCAAATGCTAAATAAATGGCATTTGTATGGCTCTGGTGAATGGAGCTGTCTGCCAGCGCCACCACTCAACTTTCATTAATGTAAATCATTACTGGGAAAGCTGCTGACAAATTCAATTGTCTTCTGAAGGCTGGGAGGGCATCTCTTAAAGGTGAGAACCACAAGGTTGACGTTGACACGCACTGAAAGAGCATTTTGAAGAATGTTCCTCACCTGAGGACAGAGGGCAGAGCTGCTGCCTTTTCCTTGGCCCAAAAGCTGGGTGAGAAAACAGGAACACTCCTGGCATGTCCCCTCCTAAGATGAAAGTCAAGAGGGGACAGGAAGGGTGTAGGAGCTGAGTTTGGTGCTGAGTGAGGGATGCTCTGGTGTTTTTCGGTGCCGTTTGCTTTTCGTGGACTCGGTTTGATGGTAGGAGAGCACGAGGGAGAGTCCCCTCTGTTTGTCACACACATTGAACTGCTTTGGGCTGAGCCTGACATTTCTAGAGAGGTGCAATTCTAGACTTGAGCAAGGACTCAGGACTGAACTCTTCCCTAATACTGGTTTTAAGCTCCTGCACCTGGAGCTTCTCTCCTCTGCCCCAGAGCAGCTCCAGAGTGATTTTCCCACACCCCACCACGCAGTTCACATCTACAATAAAGAGTTACCAACCTCCTTTAGAAATAAAACATTCCCCCATCAGGTCATACACAACTTCTAATCACAGAACAACACCCAAAGATGCACAGAAATTTCTGTTTCCCGGGCATACAATAATGGAATATCAGCAGCCACAGAATAAATACGTGCATAATGATGTTTTATCTTCCATGTACAGCAAGGCTTCGTTCATTATCTCCTCACAAACAGTTCTGATTATCCAGTCTGACTAATGCATTTCTCTAGCAATGCTGCAGTAGATTTGCATGCAGAAGTGTGTCTGCTGCAGAAAGAGAATCTCTGAGCCTTTTTCAAATGCAAAAGACTCCCTTCAATTCAGCAGAAGAAGCTAACTCAGGTTTAATAAACACTCAGATAGCCCAGCATCAGGTTCAGTTCGAGTTCTCTGTAGCTACAGCCTGAAATATTTATAGGTGATATTCAGAATTTCCCCCACATTTATATCCTGCTATTTGAAAGATGTTTGCATTTTCAAAGAAAACAGTGCTACCTGTGTTGAAGATCTATTCAACACATAAAAGAATAAATTTCCCAGGCTGCTGCTAGAAATATGACTGACAGAAGAACAAGTACATTCTGGAAACCTAAAGAGGCAAATTTTCATAGAACTATCCAAGAAGAAAAATAAGTAACTATTACATATATATATATATATAATTTTTTACAGACAGAATCTTTGCAAACTCTTCTTAGCTACAGATAAAACAGCAGAATACCAAGACCAATAGATGTATATAGGGTTAGATAATGCGTCATTAATTTATTTAAAACCAGATTTTTTTAAATGTCACCCAGACAAATTGAAAATACGAATCCATGAAGATACTTTCTCACTTGTGAAATTTTAGATATTATACATTGAGATTCCTAATGCAGATTTGTTGTTTCAAAACAACAGGGATGTGATTAAAAAAACCAAAACAAATAAAACAAACCTACCAAAAAATGAGATTTACCCTCTCCTTCATTCACCAAAAATTTGCTTTGTAACGAGTTTCTAGCAGTGATGGAATCAACTCAAGGGTGGAACTCTAACCATACACAAAGTTCTGACAGATCCAAAGCCTTGCCTCTCTCCAGCTCTCTTTTCCCCTGTAAAAACCTCTTTTCTCCTCAGCATTCATTAGATTTCCCCATGTCCTCTGTTAATCCCAGCTTTCTGTTGCCAGTTGTTGCTTTTACCCTTCCAACCACACAATCCCATAAATATCTTCCACATTTCTCCCTCCCCATTGTCCCTGCAATTCGATCACAGGCATTGATCCCACCAGCCAAAAAATCCAGCTGTTCAGAGCCTTTTATTCCTCCTCTACTAAAATCAGCTCCAGAGCTCCTCAATTTCTCCCATAAATTTTGTCTTTTTTTCCAGGTGAATTGGCATTTACTCCTTGTTCCCTGGTTTTCAAATAACCACATGACATGTGAAATTGCCTAATAAATAGTATCGGAACTTCTGTTAAATAGGGGGAAACATCTTGTATAAATATCTGCTTTCTGTAGTTTTTGATGAGTTTGATTTGAACTACTTTGTCACCTTGAAGTAATGAGAAATCTTGAAAAAAATCAAATATTTTGCTTTATAAGACAGTTGTAAAAGCGGGCTTTATGATTTTGTCACATCTCCATGTATAATAGATGATGAACTGCACTCTACATTTAATATAAACTACATTTTAAAGGAATTATAGAGTGCTTATGGAATTGCAGCTTCTTATTAATCAAATTCATTTAATCCCTGTTCACTAAGCAGTGTTTGTTAATCAGTACAAGTGAACACAGTTACGTTGTATGCTAAACCTCATTTTTTAAAAGTGAATGTTTTCAAAACAATATTAGACTTGGTAAGAGAATATGAATTACTGTGCAAGCAGAACTCCAAGCTAAAGGAAGTAGAAACTAAAATCTGAACGAAGGGTGAAAATGAATTTACTGTACAATGAGAACTCCAAGCTAAAGGAAGTAGGAACTGAAATCTGAAAGAAGGGTGAAAATATTAATGAAAGAATATTTAATGAGATATGAACATCGACTTCTTCATCCTGGCAGATGTTGTCCTTCATTCCTGTGATTGTACCCCACAGGTTCCCCTGTAAGGAGCAAAGTCCCTTCCAAGGCTGCCTGTGCTGTGCCATTTATTGCCCTTTTCCCTTCCCTGTTCTCTGGCAGGGAAGAGCTGTGGCTGAAGGAAATCTGGATCCTTCAGGGATCTCCCTGCTCCCTCCCAGAGCTGCTCTGCTCCGAATTTCCTTTGTTCCTTCCCCCATCCCGTTCCCCTCTCCCCTCCAGGGAGCAGCCCCGAGCTGCAGGAGCAGATGTTGCTCCTCTCATCAGACACTTCACACGGATCTGTCTCAGCTTCAGCTCCCAGCAGAGCAATGGGCAGGGCTGGTGGGGCTCACAGGAGCAGCAGGCTGCTCCAGAGGGGCCGGTATATGTAAATATACATCTTTAACCAAAAATTTCATAGTCTGCAGCGAAATGTAAATAGCAAAATCAGTGCCACAGACCACTCATGATGTTATTACATAGCTCAGTGATATATTTCCTTATTCTTCTAAAAACAAAAGTAAAATTGAAGTTTACTGCATGAAACCTTTGTGGAAAACTCTCACATAGGTTCAAAACATCTTTTTCTAAACAAACATTAAGTTTTTTTAAACAGATTTTTTAAAGCAATGAGTATAAAGAAGTTCAATCCATTTGGAATCCCAATTCCATTTTTCCTCGAATTTTTTATCTCTCATGGTTTTTTTCGCCCCCTACTTCTCTATCCCTGATTCTCTATTATTGAATTTTCCATAAAAGTTGTTAATCCAGAAGAGCACACAAAGCCAAATCTACATCCTAATTTACAAGTGCACCCAGCTGGAAATCTTTGGGTTTAAAAGACAAAAAAAGAACCCAAAAAATAATTTTCTGTTTTTCTCTAGGATTTATTCTGTTCTGAGCTGGGACATTTTATGACAAACACAGGGAGGTTCTGGTCCTGCTTGAAAAATTCCACCAACTGCTCTCTCCTGGGGCAGAATGGGCCTTGGCTCCCCTGCAACTCTCAGGTGATGCTGGAACTGAAATTGGAATAATTCCACACTCTGAGAGCACAATAAGAAATTAGGGATTGTATTCAGAACACTTCTGAGAGTTGTAGGTTCACACCACTGAAATGCAGATAAATCACCAGGTTTTAGCAGATTTATCACAACAACAACAACAACAACAAAAAAAAGAAGCTGCTGCATTTCCTCCTCTCCATGGCATAAATAATTTTCTTCTGAGTGAGCACATTCTTGTGCAGCTCCTTCTTTATTTCCTAAGAGCTCATTTGTAGAGCTAAGTCCAAAATGGTCACAACATTACACATATCTATAAGGGAGATACATAAAATTACTTTTCCCTCTCTGTTTCAGCTGGGAATTTCATGCCAATCTGCTGCTGGCCAATATCCTCCCACAGATTGCATTTGTGGTAAAGTGGATCTTCTATTTCCACAGCTGCAATAAATTGGTTTTGTCCAAGCCATTTTCTATATCTTTAAACTCTCCCTAAACATCCCAACCAACTACATCTGCGGTTTTCCTTTGCAATTTAAGAAAATAAATAAAAAAAAAATAGATCTGAGTAACAGCTTGAACTAAAAAAAGGACTGAATTTTTATCTAAACAGGTGTTTTTTTGAATTATAAACTGTGAAGGAAAACTTAGCAGTGTAATTAAATCCAAATTATCCAATTTCATGCCTATTAATACTATGAAGTCGAATTGTTTCTTAATCTACTTTGAAGGGTTGTTTTGATATTCAAATTGCCACTACAGAAAAATGTGGGTGTTCAGGAAGATATCAAGTGGACTTCTGCTGAGCTTCCAGAATTCACTGGCATCTTGTTCCTGTCAGTGCAGAATACTCAGCATTTGGAGGGGAGCTTGGATTCCTGGAAGCATTTCTGAGCTGATGAGTCTTTAATGAAAATAATAAATATTTAGAACATTTGGGAAGAGTTTTTGTAAATATAGAGCAGTGATTAAAGGTGAGGTGTTTGTACTTATTTGACAACAGAAAATTCCTCTGTGTGCAGCCCTTGGAAGTCAGACATGGCTGTAACAGCAAGAGTCAGGGGATTATTTTAGAAATAGCAGTGGCTGCAATACCAGTTTAGTCACATTTATAAATGTGAATTTTATCTTAACAAAAGTGCCTTGAATGAGAAATAATTGGATAAAATTTGTGAAAGACAGAAAGAAGATTTTATGGCCTTTGGCCAAATGATATTGAACTTTTTTATAATAAACTTAATGCAATGAGTCCCCTGTGCAATCACAAATATCCAAGGTACCAAAGGAACAGGGTGCAGGAACTCTGACCTCCTTTTAAGCTCAGTTTTCCATAAATTGTTAAATGATTGAATTGTTCACCTTCGAGCATCTTGAAAATTCTGTGTAATAAACAAATTTCTTTACACCTGCAGCACCCACCACAGGTAATGATCTGTGAGAACTCTGCTCAAATACCTCAACACCAGCACACATTTTCTCTGTGTAGAAAATTCTACGTGTTACAAAAACCCCAGCATAACAATTTTAATTCTTAAAATCTGATTTTATTTTTTTTTTCCTACAGGGAAAGGAAATTTTCAGTTGTAAAATGAAAGATGCTGCAAAGGTGAGATCCAAAATCTTGGTAAACTACACCTGACCAAGATTAACTTCTGAGTTAATTCAAGATGTGCAGCTTGAGATAAGTGCAATACCCTTATCTGCAGGTTATATCTAGTAGTTTTATTAAAGAATTCACTCAACTCAGCACCTCCTAAAAGTTAAGCCAAAATTTGCATTCTCCACTGGACTGTGTATAAGGAAAGCAAACATCTTTGCCTGAATAATTTGACTTTTTGTTCTTCATTTTTCAAGTGTCAGAGGTTATTCAAATTCTATTTATTTTCAGAATATCCATCTGGATAGGTAAAATATAAATGTTTAATTTATTGTGCTGTCATTTCCTCTCAGTACCAAAGTTGACAGTACTGGAGAAGCACGAGCCTGGAGCAGGTGAGCAAGTAGGAAAAATAAAGATTTATTGCTTTAACCAAAGTCAGACTTAAGAGGTTAAAAAGAGAATAATGGAGCATGACAAGAGTCACGCAGTGAGGAAAAAGTTACATGCTAAGTTTTGAAAATAATCTGAGGGAGATGCTGTCATTTCTGCTGTCCTTTTCTGGTGTGTGATGGGGGCACACGGCACACAGGGAGTGCCAGGCCAACCAGAGAGCAGCAGCACCAACAATTCCATGCACTGAGGGAGATCCCAGGATCCTGGAATGTTCTTCAGAAATTCTCAGAGGAAAAGCAGCAGACTCGTGATTTACAGCTCTCTGTCAATGTGCTTCTCCTTTACACCTGCACTGAAATTAATCGCAATCCGTATTTTGAGATACTTTGCTTGATAGCCACAAAATCCCCATCCTGATAAAAGCACAGGAGAAACTCATCGAGGACAGGAAATAAAATAAAGAGAGGGACAGAGGGACATAGCTCTGCTGTCAGGGTGGACTTAATATCTCCATAATTAGTCCCTTCCAGTGGCAATTAAGGCCATCACTGATATAATTTACAGCCTCTGGACCATTTAACTCCTCCTTGGATCTACAGAGACACCACTGTTGTACATTAAACCAGCTTCAGGTTTATCTCTGTATTTTCTTTCTGATTTTTGACTGCAGCAGGGTTTAAAACACTGTCTCAGTGGTTCTAAGATGCTTTGGGAATCACCCAAATTAAATGGGGGCTGCGTGCACTGGGGCACGCAGGGAGCTGGAGAAAACAAGTTTGCAATGGAAACAAGATACCCAAATGCCTTTGTAACTCAGCTGGGGTATCTTCCATCACTGTGGGCTCCCAACTACATCAAGTCAGTCGGCAAAATTTACTGGCTGGTGGACAACATCCACAACTTAGAATGTTTTATTTCAAATTTCACATCTCTGAGAAGTGTATTTGGAGGGGGGAACTTCAGGTGACCTAGGCCAGGTGCAGTTGAGGGGTGTGGGCACTGAATTTTCCTGGGCAATCCCAGGCACAGGAGCCCCTCTCCTGACCCACCCCCAGAGCAGCCTCCTCCACATTTCATCTCCCTCACTCCCAAGGTTTAATGGCTTTACATGACCCGAGTTTCACCAGGAAAAAAGGAGCTCCTGAGGAATAAACAAGTGAAGATCTACAGCTCATTGTCTCCAACGAGATAAATTTCACTGGGCTTAGCAGAATTACAGCACTGCAGAGACATGGGGAATATATTCAAATCTACCGCAGGTTACATTCTAAAAGCTGGATTTAAAATTCTTCAGAGATGAAACTGTTCCTACTTAGTGAATAGCAGCTGCTCTAAATTAATCTATATTGATTAAATTTCCTCTTGCTTTACTCAAAAAAAAAAAAAAAGCTTTTAATTTAGAACATCTCTGTAACATCTCAATTGAAACAATTGCGAGATGAAAGCAACCACATGATGCCAGCAAATATGATCACCTCCCTAAATCACAGTGAAATTTGTCTTCTGGAAACCCAAATGTTCTCTCTCCATCACTTCCTCTGGTGGCTCTCAGTACTGTCTGATCCAGTTCTCCAAAGCCAGGGGTATTTCCAGTTTTGTTTTCCCTGTGGCACACAGCCCTTCCAGCCCACTTCTCATCTCCATTTCCCACACCCTGTCCTTCCTCAGCTGGCTTTTTGTGAGGCTCAAGGGAAGGCACCTGATGGGTTGTGCCCATCACAAATAACATAAATAACAAAATGGATTATCCAGAATACAATCCCAGAGCTCCCTGCAGGGAAATTCTGGATTTCCTGCACACCCTGAGCTGGAAATGGGTCTGGAAATGGATGGGAGCTGAATCTGAGCTGACGGTCAGACCTAGCATGCAGGGTCTGTTTGCATCTCCAGCAAAATGACCCTCAGAGCAGGTTTATCTTATTTTTAGAAATTGTTTCAACAACTTGAACAAAAAGTGTGTCAGCACAGAAATTATTTTGACTCCACTCTCATGGAAAGCTACCAGGTAGTCGTTTGTATATTCAAATATTGTTTATATTATTGATGGCTTCAAAAAGGTATTTTGGGCTTTTTGCGTTTGATGTTTAAAGAGTTCTGCTCACCTGAGTAAAGCCAAGAAGATTTGGCTGCTCATTTCTTAGGCCCTT
Source organism: Petroica traversi (assembly GCA_025920805.1). Lineage (NCBI taxonomy): Eukaryota > Metazoa > Chordata > Aves > Passeriformes > Petroicidae > Petroica > Petroica traversi. The sequence continues at coordinate 3,013,615 of JAHLSL010000024.1, read as the reverse complement.
AGACTGGTGTTGCAGCAGGATGAGTCTCCATCCTACAAAACTGAGACAATTTCATCCAGAACTGAATTATTCTCTTTTTATAGTCACATTCCGTACGCTTTTGTTTACACATAATATAGCACTTGGAAATTAAAGATGTTGATTATTCTCGTTTTGCATTCAGATGTTCTTAATGTTTTATTTTGCTGTATCTTGGGTGAGTTGATGCATAAATTCTAAATGAGAAATAAATAAACAAGCAGACTCACAGAATTTGCTTTTTATTGCTTTTTGCTTTTATTTGTTGATATTTTGTTGTGTGTAATTCTGTATATCTGACACCAAGCTGCACTTGATTTCTCTTTGAAGCTTTAATTGTCAGGTTTTTTTCCCCCTCCAGTTTTTCTGTGCTTCATACAGAGCTCATTTTCCTAAACCAGGAACTCCCACTTGCTGAATTTAATATTGTTTTCTAGAAACATAAAATCATGTCCCAGTTACCCCCTTTCAACAATACACAGTGCTATTTTCCTATCATCTGCAATAAAACAGTGAGAGATAACACATAAATAACTGTATTAACACTAACCATGTTCATTAAGTGCCTCATTCTGGAAATGTGTTACAGCTGGCCACTTATACTTGGCTGCAAATCAAATAATACAGGACCAGCAGCAAATAAATAGCTGACTCTGATAAGAGACTTGGATAATTATCTCAGGCTAATTTCTGGGCTATTTACATGACAGATGAGTGAGGCAAAGCCCTCACTCACTGAGCTCAGCCCCCAAAGCTTCAACTCTGGTGCATAGTGCAGAGAATTAAAAATATTGTGGAAAATGGTGCCATAGGTGCAGAATTGAATGGTCAAACAGGACAAGAGCAGCAGGTTTTGTACATCCTGGGACACTGACAGGTCTGCATTACACAATTCAGGGTATCATTTTCTTGTAGCTGAATTTTCTACCTAAAGCCAAATGCTGATAAAAAATAATTTCTTTTTGTCCCACACTGTCACTTGGGCTGTTGGAGCAGCAGTGAAAATCACTGCACACTCTGGTGATTTGTAACTTATTTATCTAAGACTTCACAGTTCACTGCATTATTTCTGTTTTAAAACTAAGAAAGCTTCATAATGATTTTCCAGTTTGAGAGACTTACAGTAGAATAAGAATGTTTAAAGAAGGGGATAAATTCCAGAGACAGAGGTGGAAGGAAAATTACCTAGAGGCTTCCAAGCCTATGATTGTAATATTTAGTTTGCTTATTTCTGACTTTGTTTGCAGGTACAACACAGTCAATACTGTTCTTATATCACCATTTTTGACCAGTTTTTTTTCTTATCCCAATCTATATTTTTTATATTTGTGCAATTCTGTTTTCACTTCTGCCTTTCAGAATAAGCTGTTGCAGTTCCTTCAGTAAATAAGGAACAATTATTGAACAATTTATTAATTACTTCTTTGTTCTTTCAGTGTTGGAGTGGGCCCTAAACTCTGAAGCATCAAATACAGGATAATTCTCACATTTTAGCCCTTGTGCACTATGCAGTGCCATCTAATTGATGTTTCCCTGGCTCTGGATTTATTTATAGCTTTCATGTATTGCATAATTAGCAAGTTGGGGTCTCATTTTTTATTCATCTCACTCTAATTTTAGCACGATTTATTTCATTGGCATCAATGGTGTTACTTCTTCACGCATCAATATTGGACTCTGTATTATTAATACATATATAAATATTGCAAGGATTATTGAATGCATCCAGGGCCAATTTCAGATATGTGCTGCTCATTTGCATGAGAGAAAAATCACTCCTCAAGTGTTTGCAGCATCTCTGCTTTTATTGCTTTAAGGTGCAAAGATTTTGTTGTGTTTGTGGGTTTATTTCTCTCATTAAAATGATCGCTTGGTATCAAAGAAAAAAAACCAAACCAAACCACCTCAAAACTGTATTTGTTAATGGGATGAATTCACATAAACAATTTGTTTCATTAGGCATACCTGTTACCAGATCACTGGAGATATTAAAGCATCTAAATCAATTTCTTAAGCAATTCCACATCATCTCCTCTTTCAAATGTTAGTGCTTCCCCAAATTACCAATCAGGGAGCCCAGGGCTGAGGGGTAAATTCTAATAACACACAAATGCCTCTGCACTCTGCTGCTCCGTCAATTTGAGTCTCCAGGGCTATGGCATTTTGTTTTCTGATTGCCTTTATTTACTGTATCTTTTTAGACTCATAATCAGGGCAGATCTGCTGCTTACAATAAAAAAAAGCTTCGTACAGAAATTCTACCCTAAAAATAACAGCATATAAATGGGCTTTTAATCTCTGCTGTGATGTTTGTACACACTTATCTTTCTTTTCTTTCATACCTCTAATTAGTTGCAGTTAGATAAATACTTTCAGTAAGTAGACAAGTGATAATTATGAGAATTCATAGCCTGATTCTAATCTAACATTTGTCAGTTTTACACCAGGTTGCATCACTGTTGTTCCCAGCATTAATTCAGGAGACCAAGATCAGGAATTTATTGCTTAATCTGCATCACTATCTCAACCCCCACATTTAAAAAAAATACAGATATTTCTTTGAACTAAAGAGATGTGCAATCATCTGCCTTGTGTTAGAATAACATCACTGCTCACTCTGTTGTTCAATATTAGTTATGCTGAGTATAATTAATGAGCTTTCAGTGTCTTCAGGAGAAGATCCCCCTGTGATTCTGTTCCTGTAAATTACCCAGTGCCAGGAAAAGCTGCCCAGCCCGAGGTCAGGTGGCATGGACAGTTCATAAAAGTTTTTTTCCCTGTGCATGATGACATTGAAACTACTTTTGGGGATCACCCTCTGGCCTGTGCTAATTCACCAAATTGTTCACATGAGGAGTTTTTTGAGGTTTCTGGTTGGTGCAGGTCCCCAGAGAGCAGGCAGGGAGTTCCAGCTGGCTGAACCTTGCCGGGCAGCTTTATCAACACAGAGAGAAGCTGCAAACCAAAAAAGTTGTTCAATATCTCAGTGGGAGACATGGAGAGGTGTCAAAAATAGCCCTTAAGTTACAAAACTGAATTTCCACTGAGTTCATTCTGGTCCTGCTCTAAGGATCATCCAGTTGCTGATATTTTCCAGAAAATTGAGAGCTTCCATTTTTATTTCTCCCTTCTCCCCCCACATTTGTCCCTGTGCACCTAAAATGTCTTTGGCCCCTTCTGAATATCCTTGTGAGAAAAGTAACAAAAAATAAAAACCAGATTCAAAGTCACTTCATTCTCACAAGGAACATCATGCACTCAGACCTACAGAGGATGCTGAAAAAGCTGCTTGGTTGGCCATCTCTTTTCCTTTCAGGTTTGATTTATGCAGATATTCTTCAAAACCTCTGTCCCATCCTTTTAGGCAAAGGAAGATGAAGGGCAGGTCACACGGCTCTGCTTCTGAGATCTGTGACTATGCTTCTCAAATTCCACCCTGGGATTGTGCCCTCCAACTTTGCATTTTTGCTTTGTACCCTTTCAGACACCACTTTGTCTTCTGCCTGCAAAATTCAAACCTCTTGTTTAAAAAAAAAAATAAGGAAAGGATAAAGACTGAAAGAAAAGAAATAAGGTTCCCATTTTCCTCCCACCAGCACTGATTTAGCATGTCATGAAGGATTATTTTTTCTCACCTTTGGAAGAAGGCTGAATGACCAGAGATGAAGAAAAAGTCATTAATTCTTAAAGGCCAATCACCCTCTAGCAATTCCATCATTTATTGCTCTTCCTTATTTCTCTCCATTTTCTCTTTTGTGTGGTTTCCTCTTTCGCTTTTTTAACTCCTTTCCTGTCCATTTTTAGGTTTTAAAAAAAAACCCAACCAAACCCGACATGCTTATACAAAGCTCTCTGGCTCCTGTAAAATACAAATCTATGGATCTAGGACTAAAATCATAGGAATTATATTATGTAACAGAGCCCTTCGAGCCCTTACAGGAAATTGAATTTTGTAGCAGCAAAGGCTGCTGCTTTTTCCTCATGTTTGAACCACAGCAAGGAAGGGAACAACCTAAAACTTGGCACACCTTAAACATCCTTTCCTCCAGGAATGTCAACATCTGGTTTGGTGTTCTGTCATTCCCCAGGGCAAGGGCCCCACTGCTCAGTAAATGTGCTGAGGAGAGGGGGACAGGGCCTGTCCTTCTTTGCTGTGGGACAAAAAAGGGATTCAGCAGCCAGGACCTGCCAGCCAGGGGTGCTCTGTGCCCCCAACAGCCACAGAGGTGCTGGCTTCATGGTCTTAGAGGCTTTTCCAAAATTTAATTCTATTTAATTCTAATATTTCTCTGATTACTCTGTGTTAATAAGGTCACTGATTAGCTGAAGATTCCCATTCCAGAAGCACGTAGTTATTCTTTTCCCACTCTTCTTTCCTATCACTGCCATCATTAATTAATTAATTAATTAATTATTCCCCAGGATTGCCATCCTCTCAATTTAGATAAACCAGGGAAGTGTCTTGAACTTTCTTCCTCCTCTCTCCACAGCAAAGACTATGGGATTGGAATCCTGAATTCCCCAACACTTCTGTCCTAAGCAGAGCTGAAATGCCACAGGCCCCCAGCAGAATGGAATCTGTGCTTTCAGGTGGGTGCTCACACTGTTGGTTTTATCACTATTTTGCAAGGCTCCGACAGGGTCAGGGATTAAGTAGTCACAACACATTTTATCTTTTTTTTTTTTTTTTTTTTTTTTTTTTCCGAAGGATTATTTTGGACTTTCTTTAGCCCCTTCACAGCCAACACAAACTCGGGTGCCCTTGGGCTTGTGGAGTTTTTCCATGGGTGGGTTCTCATCAGCTTCCCAGGGGTTTTTGTCCCAGGTTTGTGCTGGGATCCAGGGATTCCCCTGCTCTGGGAGTGGTTTCTGCCTTTCCCTGAGGTGCCAGAGGAATAATTTCAGTGTTTTCTGAGCAAACTCTGGCTCCTGCTCAGACAGAGCTCCTGCTCCTTTCCCCTCTGGACACTGCAGCAATTCCCACACCTGGGAGAAGTCAAAGCCATTTCTAGGGCAGTCCTGCCCTTCTTCTTTCTGGAGGAATAAATACCTGCAATCTCTTCCTGCTCTAATGAAATGCACACAGCCAGGAAATCACTTGCACAACCCACTGAAGGCAGTTTTTATTCTTAAACAAACCTTAATGCTGAAAGCAGACACTAAAGGGAATTAAATATTTTCTTTAATAGAATTTCATTTAACAATTTGCCCCCATCATTTACCATAAGACAAGTGTGCCAACTAAATTGATTTATATTTTTAGTTTAGGATCTTCTAGTAACTTATTCTCAACTGTCAATTTATAAACTTTTTATTGACATTAACATTCTATCCATAAGGTTTTAACCACTCACTCCCAGCTCATATTTAGCACTGAAAACACTTCCAAAGGACTTTTTAGGTGTTAAATAAGTTGCTGCAATATAAAAAGTATTTAGTGGGAAAATATTTAGTGGTTTGAAGTTCCCCTATTGCCCACTAACTGCTACAGGTTTAAGAATTCAGAATAACCCTAATATTCCCCTCTCCTATATTCCCACAAGGAGGAATTCAGTCCACAGCAGCTCCCTGACAGACAGAGCACATGCAAATCTATCATAACTGGAAAATATCTCTTTTGTTCAACCTGTCAGGCGAACAAGAAGCTTTATGAAACCATTCTCTAATTGTTATTGTTTAATCTATTCAAACTGCTGTGTCAAGGTACTTCTTTTTTTCCCCAACAATAAGAAACACTGAAATACCTTGGTTACTTTTCAGTGGATCAGCTTTCAGTGGAACACTCGGTGTCTCTTCTGTTATTAATTTCTGAAACAGGAGGGACTATTAATTATGCATTCCTTTTATATCTGAATATGCATTTCACACTATTTTTTGGTAAAAAAGCCAAAACTGGCAGACAAATAACTCATAAATGACACTAATGAGCGCTGGGAGATGGAGTGGAAAGGCTTTAAATGTGTCCCATTATTTAGCAGGATAATTAAGAGCACAGCTCTTCCATGGCATTTTATTACAGAAATAGATAAGATCCCATCTTATTGCAAGCAGGTGTTGTAATGAAGCAAAGTGAGATGATTTCTGTGATGTTCTTCTGGTCCAAAAAAAGATTGAAAGTTTATATTATGTTTCCCTAAATTTACAAAAATAACCATGAAGATCTTTGGAAGCAATTGAACAAAAATGCAATTTGTAAAACCACTTCATTCAGGTGACCCCCCCGAAGATAAAAACCATTTATTCTTCTTAAATCTTATAAAGACAATTTGATGTCTCACAGGTAGAGGTTGCTGCAACTCATTTCAAATGGGACTTATTGTACACAAATGGCATCACAATTCCATATAAACTACACATCAGACCAGATTATTCATATTAAAAACAGGCTTTTTGTTATTTTGTTTCCTTATGAAGGTGGAATCCTACATCAATACCACCACCAAACCTTTCTAACACATCTGAAATAATTTCATGCTTTTTTTCGTTGCTATTCAATATCAAGTGTTGCAAAATACAAACAATTTCACATTAATCTACAAAAGATGTGTCATTAAATTGAGTCAATATTTAAAATGCTGTGGTTGCAAGAAGATTTTGGGCTACTGTTCACTGATTATAAACTTCAAGCATGTACACAGAACTCACAGGGTAGGAAAATACAATATTTGATTACCCAGACTACAAGCTGTGCTCCTTTCATCTATCATTGTGGAAAAACATTCTAGTGAGACTGAGAAACTAAATTTTTTGGAGGTTGGGTCTGTCTGTCTTAAGATGAAGATAAAAAGACAGTTCAGGTTAAAATAAATGAATACAGATATGAAAGAATGTAACTTCTGACTTTCAAATAGAACATCTTGGAGAAAGCTGTCCAGGAAAAGGAAAGCCTTTGCGTCCAGAAAATTTTCCAATTTTTTTTTAATAAATCAGCAGTACTTTTGAGTGCCATAGAGATGCTAAACATCATCTTTCTCTGGCAGCCACAACCATCCCTTAGAACAGACTCAAGTTTCAAGGTCATCCTTAGCAATTAATCAAAAATAAGCCAGTCTCAGCCTAGAGACACTAAACAAGGTCCATGAGAGTTATGCCAAGAGTTTGGTCTAAAATTAACCAGAAATCCCAACAGTACCACCTGATTCCAGCTCTGTGGAATGAAAGCACTTTGAACCCTAGTGGTGGAACAATTTTACAAATCCTTTTGAGAAAGTAGAACATGTCTTTGTTATCAGTTTATGGGGTCTGTGATTTTCTACTTCTGTTCTGAATTCTCCTGGTTAAGTAACTATTGATGGGCAGCCAGAAAGGTGGTGTAGGGTACCGAAATCAGTAATAACTGCATAAATGGCTGGAAAGCATCAAACCCCAGAAAACTTTCTGAACCTGCCAAGCACAAATTCACAGGTTTCTGATAGTTCCCCCTTTTTTTTTCTATTTCCCTTTATGCACAGAGTTTGAGATTCGTTACACTTGAAATCTGAGGAATTTAGGTGGGGAGATGAAAAAAGGAGCGAGATACAGAGCGAAAGGAGTGTGGAAATTGAAATTTAAAGCATAGCTAATGTCATTTGGCTGATTTTGCTGCAAACCTGTGGGGGAAAGGAAGGAAAAGAGTGAAGTTCTGCAATATGTAAGAAACTGCTTCTGGAGATGGTCCTGATTTTCTACTCCCCTGCATGCTGAGCGCTCTGTAGTTAAAAGAGTTTGAAATTAATCAACTTTGTATGGAGATTAAAGAAGAAGTGATGAGGCGTGATAACCTACAACTTTTTGCTCCTTTTTATAGCTGGGGAAATCTCTACTACAAAGGCTGCAGAGATGGGGGAAGTTCCAGTGCATGGAACACTTCCCCTTTCATCTGGCATTTCAAACAGATACCATGGTGTCGTATTTGCCCACTTCTTCCTCTCACACTCGCTGTAAATTATTGTTTCTGATTGTCAGCTTAACTTTTATTAATGTTCTACAGAAAAACCTGCCAGTGGCCTGGCTTTTTCAGGCGTGGAATAGACCTGGCACTGAGTTGGGATGGAAAAGGCAAAATGATTTTGTTAAGTACAAAAAAGTTTTGGTCGCTTTGAAACCATTTTACACTTTATGCCTCTTTACAGACAACTTCTCCAAGTCATTTCAGCATGACAGATGCTGGTCTAGGAGATATTATAATAGATGAATTTTAAACTTATTTCCTTTTTTTTTTTTTTTAGCAGAGCTCACCCACAGCCTATGGAGTCCACTCTGCCTGTGATGTCCATTTGTAAATCATTTCCCTGCCTTTGTCTCACGACCTTCTGATTTTTGATATTTTTTTTCCCCCTGTCCTGTTGAGGAGGAACAGTGGGAGTCACCCAAGGTCAGCCCACCACCCTTGACTGCCCTGGCAAACTCTCATCTTGATAAAGTCACACTTCTTTTAAACCATAACCTTCTTTTTCAGTTGATAGATCCCAATAACCTCTTGTTTTCACCTGTTTAGTGCTTGCAGATCCTCACACCACAAGCAGAAGCTTTTACCTGGTGAATCTGAGAGAGAACCCTGGACCACAGCTCTTAATTCTGCTTTGTCACCCATTACACAAAGAAACAAATATCTCTTATTTAAGTCTTATGAAAATCATGAATATGTGTGTTTAACACCTCAGATTTAGGCTGAGTTTTGGAGAACCTTGCACCCTTAACTGTTATTATAATATAAATTCAGCTTGCCATGCCATTTGAAAGCTTGAAACTGTAATAACTGAGGAGAAATTTTATTGTTTATTTGCAGTTAATTTCTTGCTTCATACTTTATTGCACACTGTCTTCTCTCTGTAGCCATTAAACTCGTTGTGAGCCACAGAGAAAATACCAATTTTTGTCTGTGGGGAATAAAGCAGTCTAAAATTTTACACTTATTAAATTATCACATATCCTATGTGGTCATTTATTCTTAAAGCAATACTTAGCAATAATTACTTTTTACTAATAAACACCTAATGATTGCCTGAATTAGAAAATTATCCAAATTACCCAGCCTTGGTAGTACAGTAAATTTGCTGGAGGGCATTAACTATTTAAAGCATCAAAACATAATAGAAAACTGACTGGTGGTTCTGCAATCCCTATTTTTTTAATGAAAACTCCTTGCATCAACACAAGTGGACTAAATTTTCTAACCTTCCTATAGGAAGAATATTATGGTTCTGAATTAGCCAGGTTTGTGCAAATTACTGAGAATAATGTGCTATATAATTTACACTTAATTTCTTTGATTGGCAAAGAGTTTAAACTTAATTTTCTTATTCATAGTTTGAATTCTTCCAGTTCTTTTATGATGAGGTCAAACTACACCAAAGTCAGGATGTGTATGATAAAAAATACTGAATTATTAGAAAGATATATATAAATATGCGTGTTACAAACAAGGAAAACAATCTTCTACTATAGTATGTGGTAGCTATTTTTAACTAAAATATACATATTACAGAAGCTGGAGGAAATCAGTCAGAACTGACTCCCATAGTTACTTAATATTAAGGCTCATTCCATTAGCAGGTTCTTCAGCTGTGGCTCATTTCAGACTTCTTTTTCTCCACATCCTCCTTCCATATCAGTGTGGTTATTCCAGCTGATTTATGCACTGAGGAGTCACACTTCATCAGCTGAGATTAATTCCCCCACTCCTCGGTGCTTTTACAGGCAGATCCTGGCTCTGTGCACAGGGACCCAGCTGAGGTTGGTACCTGACGTGATAGAGATTAAATCTCTGGACTTCAGCACGCGTTTTATTCCATGGTCGGGAGTGGAGGAAAAGCACACAAGTAAAACCTCAGGTCCTAAACTCACAGAAGCAAATCTGGGTTTTCCTGGGTTCCACTTTAATGAGAATCAAAATTCCTGGCCTGGATGAGCAGGGAGGAAGGGAATAAAGGGAGTGATTTCTCCTGTTGCCTCTAAAATCTGAAATAATGCAGAAATGCAGTTCTGAGCTCTGGGGAGCCCGTGGGTTTTCCAGGAAGTTCTGCTGCATTAACCAGGTGTAACAAACCAATCACCTGATGTATCAGAGCAATGCAAACCCTTTGTTCACAGCTATCAATAGCGCTTCGCCACACGGCACAGCTCTGTAAAAATAGATTTTTTTTTTTAAAGCAACCCTGATTTCAATATTGAGTAACTCAGCTAACTCAATAAGTTAATGAGAAGTTACAGCAAAGACTGATGAAGATGTTAACGTTGCTGTAATCACCACACCTCATGGAAATTTTGCTTTTGAATGACTTCTCAAAAGGGTCTGTAAAAACTCTGTCAAGGCTTTTGTTGAAAATAATGTGATAGGAACAAATCTACAACTGATACAAATACCTGATTCAGTAACTCTGCAGATTGCTTCAGCAGGGATAGAACATATTTTGGCAAAAATCTAAAGATATTTCAGAAATATTCTCCAGCTATTTTAATGTAAATGTCCTTTCAGTATGCAAAACACAGGGCCTTTTTCTATTAAAAATCCAGTACTTATCCGTTATTAGAAGACAATATGTGATACTTTTCTGGTTCAAAATGGAATTCTGAAATCGTGTTCATTTTTATCCTTGTTAACTTTTTAATCCTTATTTTGCATTATTTTTCTCTGTGGTTGGCACAATTCTTTTTGTAAAAAAATGGCAAATAATGTGCTCTTTAATACTCTGTTTCTGTAATAATCTATTTCAGATGTTCCTAGTTAGGTTTTAAAGAAATAAATGAGTGCCACCAATGGGTTAAAACCTTTTTAGAGATGGAACCAGCAGGAATATGTTTGAAAACATTGAATTTCATTCTTTGGCTTCCCTGTCACAAGAGTGACCATCTGGAAGCCTTTTAAGCAAATTCATATTTTACTGCAACACCAACAGAACCTGCTGACAAAGTTCAGTGTTTCTAACAGCTTTGAACTTTGTTCTTGTGTTTAGATTTCAGTACATTAACATCTTTGAGGTTAATGCATTTCCAAAATAAAATGCTAAAATTGCAATTTGGCCTCATTCAGTCCGAGGTTGTTAATTCTGCATTGAATTCCTTCGTCTTCACTGATGTTCAAGAGCAGAGCTGCTCTCTACAAATAATCCCCTCATCCCTCTAGTCCAAGGTGCCAGAAATTATAAATTTTACACAGGAATCCTCCATATTTTCTTGCATTCTTTAAAGTTTTTAATTATAATGTCTGTGTTTACTACAAATTTAATAAAGTGCCTGATTTTTGTTGTTCCTCCAGTTTCCATAAATCTCTGACATTACCTTTTACCTGCAGAATTCCGTCTGGAATAACAAGTCACCAGTTAAGGGTCTACACCAAATCTCCTGGCTGCTGTTTCATTCTGTCTTATTCTCATGTGCATATATTTGATAATTCCTTTCCCCACTCTGTCTTAAGGTTTCTCATTTTCATTCTTTCTCAAGGGGTTCCTTTCCCCTACTATCATTAGGAAATCGGTATTAGACAACCAAATTCTTTGTGATTGCCACAATTATGTGTGCAAAACTCATTCTCCAGTTTTACAGGTTTCTTTAATATAGATGTATTTTAGTCTTTTTTTCCAGCATACTCAGTATTTTCCCATATTTCCAGCAGTGGGAAAGGATTTGTTCCGGCTGTTATTTTTCTCTGATTTGTCACTCTACACCTTCTATCTCTTGATTAACGAGAACAGTTTCACTACCACCCCTTTCAATAAACTTTTAAAAACTAAATAAAAGCAAAAAAAATTTGCCATATTTACCTGTGAGACAAAAAACTTTTACTCTTTGCTCTCTATTTTTTATGGCCATCACACAGCACCCTAGGAGAAGGGTATATATTTAATTGCACATTTCAATTTATCTTGTAGAAACCAGGGCTTGGAAGAAAGCTGGCATGTGTGAGAGAACCCAGATGATGAGAAAATGAGAGAGAATGACCATAGCTTGGGTGAATGTAGGCACAACTAAAAGGGACTGCAGGATGTTTGAGAAGAAAATATGGCCAAAATTATTTTTAAACACTGTATTTTTTTTTTATTTCTTTTTTTTGTGATTTGAACAAGACAGAGTGTGTAGAAGATGGAGTTTTATGTGATCTCCTACTGGGAATAGTCCCATGCAAAGCTGCCCAGTGCTTTGTGAAGTGTATGAATAGGGGACAGGTTACAGCTGAATTTAAGGGAGAAAATGTCAACTTAAGCTTAATGCTTTAAATCTCATTACTTACACGATTTTTGTGTGATACATCCACAGCTGAGATCAATGGAAATTGAAAGTTCCCTCATTACGGAAGAGGAATTGCTCTTGAAACACCATTTTTCATTAAAATCTCCCCAAACTGGAGTGTGCATCCTTCCCAAGTGTTTTGCCAGAATATTTATGACACCCCAGCTGAGCTATGGTTATTGTTATTTTTTTTTTGCCCATGACTTGTGTTGAGAATAAAAAATGAAGCGTTTACAATCCCCCATGACTGTTTCTCTGCAATTCTGTTGAGTACTTCCAATTGTACCAAAAAAATAAAACAATTTGAGGGCGTTCTTAAAATTGCTGAAGTTTTATAGGAAGGGCAGGGCAGAAAGTGGCATCATTCAGGGTTTTTTCCCAGAAAAGCCCATGGAAACAGAAATGCTGCAGTCCCAAGCCTGAAGTGCTGATCTCTTCTCCCATTTCCAACAGACTGGGAGCTGGTGACAGTGGGTCAACTCATATTTTTATATGTGCTAAAGAAGAGGATTAAAGTGTGCCTGGGGCACCACATGCAGACGTTTTTTATAAATTAAAAAGTCTGTAAGTACGAAGTGTTTATCAGTTCCTCCTGCTTGACAGCACAATATTCTTTATGGGATCCGCTAAATGAATTTTCTCACCTTCTCTGTTGCTAAAATAAACTGCTCTTTACACCTACTACACATTTTCCACTCCTCTTAAGGAGTTTGCTGTGGTTCTCTCCCAGCCTGAATCAGGCCCTTTCCTCACCCAGTGCCTACTGCAGCATCTCACACCCAGCACAGGGCACCACCAATCCTTGGAATTTGTAATTCCACATTTAATTGGCCTTGATTCCAACATTTCCTGCCATTAGGACAGAGAATTTGTCTGTTTTTGTTACCACCACAGCTCCGAGCTGCTGCTTCCCAGCCTGCCAGCACTTGCTGCAAGCAGGAGTAAATTCTGTAAATCTGAGTAAATTCTACACTCGCTCCCACCCCGGGTAAATCAGGAGCAGCACAGGAACTCAGCCATAGAGAGATAATTCACAGAAATCAGCAATAATCAGCTTTCATAGTAATATTTACCCATAAAATTTACCCCTACAATTCACAGGAATATTTACTCATAAAATCCTCATCCCTTGGCTGCTCTGTGAACTCAGATCCTGGCAGAGGAGTTTGCTGAGATTTCCTGGATTATGGGCTTGGTGATGGCAGACAGAAGTTTAATGCCTGGAGAAACAGAAGGGGTGAGACTTTACTGAGCTGCAAGCTTAGAAATTGGGAAGTACTAAAAAAACCAAGCCAACCCCCACATTCCTCAATAGATCAATATTAGCACAAAAATGCAAATCAGATCCAACCAGTCTCTGTATTTTTATTTGTTACAAATACAGGAATTCACAAGTGCTTTTCGGATCATTCCTGTCTTCTACCTTTCACAGAACTCAGGTATTTTTACAAGGCACAGAGTGTCTCTGGAACATGAGAGAGAGATGTGGAATATCCTGCATTTGTATGGAATCTTAGTTATAAAAAAAAAGGTTTCCTAAGATAATGATAGGTCAGGAAGCAGACACTGAAGCAGGCAAATATATAAGGAAGTAAAAACTTCTTAAACTAAATTTTGCTGCCAAAGACAACATAAAATCTAACTGACTCTGGCTTGGCCCAAATTTTCAATCAGTGCTCTAAAGAGAAACATTTAGAGCAGCTTGTTTATAATCTGTTTCTCTTTTTTTTTGCCCCCAAATTTAAGCAAACTGTATCTATAGCTTCCTCTAAAAACCAGAAGTTTGTAGTGATATTCAGCATCTCAAATCCTTGCTGAGCTCTGAAGATCTCAGAGCTGTATATGACCCTTTAATATCACTGCAAGCTTTTTTTGATGATATGAAAATCTATGTCAGAAATGAAAACTTACATTTAATACACTTAATTTTAGAAACTGAAATCTTAATATAGAATTGTACTGAGTTTCACACTGTGTTTCTTTCTTGGCACTGGTTACCTAATTCCAAAAATGATTTCTTTTATCTATCCTTTATAATTGTGTGTTTCATTTATCTACGGACACAACTTTGATAATTTGTTTTTTAAAAACACAGCAGAAAACAAAAAGCCATTGCACAAATATCTTTGGGAAGACCAGAGTGCAACAAAGTTCATTATTTTGTTCTCATTTTACACAGAAGCATAAATGGCTCAAAACTGTTTGAATAAACTGGGTTTCAGACACATATATAAGACCAGCATGAATTAGTTCTTCAAAGATGTTTTCATGAGTAATAAATACAAAATATTTTACTACTCAGTTCTTATTTTTTCAGGTTCTATTACTGGGTGTCGAGTCTTGTCATCTTTATATTTATATTGCATCTATATATTTATCATCTTTATATTCATAAAGAATTTCATCATCTTAATATTCCACACATTTTTCTAAGACCAAATTTTAGAGAGAAAGTATTTAAGAAAATTTCAGAACAATAAACAAATTTATGTAAATACGTTTAAAAATTATTGTGGAAATCATATTTCCATCTTGGTCATTTAAAGACAGAAATTATTATTGGTCAAAATGTTGAGTTTCCATGGGAAAAGTCTATTTAGAGCAGAGCAACATAAAAGTTTTGAAGCAAATGGAATTTTTCAAACTCTCTCTGAGTTGTAATTCTCACCTTATTAAATCTCACATTAAGAGTTCAATTTCAGTAAATCTATTTTTTTCATAATTAAAAGCAGTAGCTTTAATGGAAGCTAATTTGAATTTCTAAAAATAACTGTTTCCATGAAATGACTATCAATCAATCAATCCCTGGGAGATAAGAGCCCTACTTTGTCCTGATAGCATTTCTGGGTTTGTGGGATCCTCAGCTGACTGACTTTGTTTCCTTAAAGAGCTGCTGGTCAATTATGGAAAAACCTTTTAAAACCAATATTTTCCATATATTGGCATCTTCAAAAGGTTTTCACTTGCCTGATTTTATTCATAAACGTATTTACACAAAGGCGCCAAAGCCCTGGCTCAAATTATTAACATCACACTGGCATCTTCTGTTTTGAAAGACCGCAAATAACCTAATTTCTAGAAAATTCTTAAAATGGAATCTTGACAGGTAAAATAAAGTGAATACAATATTCAATATTACGGATTCAATATTCAAATAAAAACTGGACTCTGTACCTGCCATAACAGATCTTTTCATTTGCCTTTCCTGTTAGAGATTCTTGTGGAATTGAAGAAAGTTGTCCTCATTTTATTTAGACAACAATTGATAATTTCCACAAAAGCACCTCTAAGTGCCAGTGATGCTGAGGGCACGGGAAGAGTTCATTGAGTGGTGCTCAGAAAGAGCTGAACCAGGCAGGAAAATCTACCTGGCTCCATAGAATAATCACCTGCACTTCTGCAGAGCAGGAGAAAGGGCATTTGCCAGGGGCTCAGCTCTCGGGTTTGTTTGTGATGTCTGCTGCTCTAAACCGAGTTCATCTTGCTGATATTCACAGCTGAAAATTTAATGGAAGTTAAAAAAGGAAAAAGGAGGAAAGCTTCATTTCAGAGGCTTTTTTTGGAGCTGGGTATTAATTACCTGCTCGAGGTAGGTGGAATTCACATTACGGGGCTCATTTCACTGTTGAAGTTGCAGGAGAGGGAAGAGTTTGACCCTGTCTGGGGCAGAAGGGGGTGACCTCAGTGAGTAATTTGATATTTTACTGCACGATTTACACAGAGAGATGTCTGAGGCAAATCAAAATGGTGATTTCATACCCAAATGGACCCAGAAAAGCACAGGAGAGAGTCACAGGCTGAGCTATAAAACAGGAATTCACTTTATAGGTGGGTCCTGAGTTAGGTGAATGTCTGACAGATCCATCCCTGTGTCACCAAGGTCACCACGGGCAAAGCCAGGCTGCTGCTCTATTTCAGAGCAGAGCTGCACAGTGACAATAAAGATTTCCTGCAACTGCCTAAACTCCTTTTTTTTGGTTAAAAATCTTCTCAAAATCACCTTAATTTTTCTCAAAATCACATTAAGGGTCTTCACAATGTAAGATTCTCCCACCAGATGATGTGAGATGTGCTTAATTGTATGTTCCATAAATGCTTGTATCAGAGGCAGCTCTGCAAGAAAAAATAAAAATCAAAAATATCTGTACAGATGGGATAAGTCAGGGTAGTTTTGCTTCTTAGATTCAACTTCTGGACATGGTCTTTGGTGAATCTAAATAAACTGTTATTGAATTTCTCAGAAAGAAATAAAAAAGGAGAATTATCAGGCACAGCTAGAGATGGAATGCTGTGCATTAATGCTGCAATCCCAGTAGTTATTAGAGTTTCTTAGCACTGGAATCAGTCTGCTCCATCCTTTCCTAAGTGTGTAGTAACTCTGTCCTGCTACAGACAAGACTATTATGTTTCAAATGCACAATATTTATTCTAATCAACATCAGCAGCCACACATTATTAAAGTGTTCCACATTTAAACTGAATTAATTTGCTTAAAGCCTCTTTTCCAAACAAAATATGGTTGAAATGAGTATTTGGCTTTGGGCTCTGTGTTTGGAAGGCTGCCAGAGACAGTAAAAAGGATTGCAGAATTTTCCATTTCATTTCCTTACCTCTAAACAGTATTTAAGGCCAGCTTCAAAATAAGGCACGAGATTTTGAGGGAAACGAATTTACTTTTCTTTTTTAATTATGCTAAATCAAGGGCATACCTATTATTTCG
This sequence comes from Petroica traversi, assembly GCA_025920805.1. NCBI lineage: Eukaryota > Metazoa > Chordata > Aves > Passeriformes > Petroicidae > Petroica > Petroica traversi. The sequence continues at coordinate 2,996,670 of JAHLSL010000024.1, read as the reverse complement.
GGCTTTCAAATAGTCTTTAGGGTCATTAAATAGCTTAATTACAAGGCTGGGCTTCTGAGGACACTCTTGACTAAGAACAGACGTGTTTGGCGTGAGGAAAAGGTTGAGGTTTTATGACCTGGGAGAGCTCAGAGGGGACAAAAGCCAGCAGAGCTCAGCTGAGAGCAGCTCTGCAGCCTGACCACACCTCACACCTGCACAACCCCACAGGGATGGTCTCTGAGATCCCAATCCCACCACAAATCCCTGGGAAAGCCTGACTGGATAAGGGATTTTTGTGCAGACAGACAATCTCTGCTTGCTGAGGAATTTCCACCTGATTTGGACCAAAATGACTCTCATTACTCAGAGGTGGAATCTTCCTTATATTCCCTATTTCCCCCCTGATCCTGGAGGAGTTCAGAGCATTCCTCCCCAGCTGCTCTGCAGCTCTTTTGTTTCCTGCACGAGAAGGGGAAGCTCCAGAGATATCAGTGCAGACGATTCCCACAATCTGCACACATTAAAAGCCAAATGAGGCCATAAATAATGCATGGAGCACTAACCACCATGTGTGTATCTTGTAAGATCTGCTGCTGCATTTCACATACAAATGGATATTAGCCAGTTTTAGGGGACAATTTGGGATGTATTCCTGATGGCATCTCCAAGAGCATTATCAAACTCCAGCTTGTTATAATGAGATTCAGCTTGAGAAAAGGGAAAAGAATAAAAGAAAAGTCGTGTTCCTGCCAGTTACATTTATTAGAATTGTTCCTGCTCTTTAATCTGGTGACAAAACACCTCATGCAGTTACTTTGCATAAGGTCAGCAAGATAATAATAATAATAATAATAATAATAATAATAATAATAATAATAATAATAATAATAATAAT